>JABAYD010008626.1:0-34568 GCA_014822095.1 Diplotaxis tenuifolia
ATTGATCTCTTTTGATGAGAGTAAAAATCACTCATTGGGGTAATTTGAGTGATATCAGTACCTAACTATACACAACCTAGCGATATTATCTAGACTCAACACTAATCAATAGTACCAGTAGTCCGGCCTATATGGCCTAAGACCCTTAGCACTAACATCTAATCAACTAAACAACAACACATAACCAATTAACATTAATCAACCGGTTAGTCACTCCCTTACCAAGAGATGGCTAACCTGAAGCAACAAGATTAATTTAACAAGCAATCAACTCAATCAAACTGTTACCCAGATAGTTCGGCCTCTTGCTACGAATCTATCTTTAAAGATAAGGGGCACCTGCACTCAACCATATCAACATGCAAGAAAAGCAAACATGATGCATTCTAGTCCTAGTCCTAGTCAGGTTATTAACTTAATCTTAATTCCATTTCATCTCAGCATAGCCCATACTAAACTGAGTCCGATTAATAAAATAAAATAACCCTAAGGACTCCACCATTATATAATGTGATCATTCAAGTCTATATGTTGACTCTATCTATCCTAATTCCAAATGGGATTCACAGAAACCAACTCACAGTGTTTTTTTGCTGATACGCAAATGGTTGATCGGAGAGGACATGGCCAAAACCCATTGTACGAATTAAATGGAGTGGCCTGGAATAATCTTGACTTGGACAGAACCTCCACTTGATAATCATAGAATACGACCGCCTTGGACATACTGATTTGGGCAGAGCTTCTACGTCACAATCATAGAGAATCGCCGATTGGACAGAACTTGCCTTCTTGGTGAAGTATCGGTCTTCAGAACTTCGACTGGTGTGAATCCATGGAACTTGGCTGATCTTGGATATAGCTTCAGATGAACGGAACCTTCTCTAGGCACTCACTCAAAATCAGTAGAGAACTAACCTCGAAAACTCTCTAAAATTCTCGAAAAAACTCAGAAACTATCGAAACCCTAGCTTTCTCTCCCTCTTCTTTCTCTCTCAAGTTTTGGAGTGGCTTTGGTGTGGTCTGGATGAGAAGAAATGAAAGGGGTCGTAGGCTATTTATAGGAGACAACAACGAATCAGCTTCAGGTTGGTGGCAGCCCGTGTGTCGGCTCGTATGGCTCCGAACGCATGCGCGGCGACACCTTGTGCCCCACATGGCAATCAGCATGGCCAGGACTCATGAAGTGCGCGACCACTCCTCCCAGATGTCAGGCTGCATGTCTGGAACTCATGCAACACGCCACAACATCTCACACATGGCTGGCCGCATGCTTTAGTTGCATGCGCGGGGATATATCAAGCATCAAAGTCCAAAGTATGAGGGCATGGCATGAACCAGCAAAGCCATTGATCATGGTTTCGTTTAATGGCCATTTTCAAGGTCTAATTGGGCCCATCCATGAAGTTTTGGACAGAGAAAGAATACTGGTTTGGTTATGGACGTGTTGAGCTTCTAAAACTGGTAATTGGGTTTGTTTTTGAACAAAATAATGGGCCAGAAATGTGAATAAAAGGAATTGCACGAAAATAAGAAGAAGAAGCTGCAACCACTTCATTTAATTCACTTTCATTATCTTTTATCTATTTCCAAGGCTATCATGAAACTTTTTTTATGTTTTCTATGCTAAACATACAAACTTGTTATATTTTCTATTTAAAAACCTTGTATTGTTTCAGTTTAATCTATGAAACTTTTTCTATCAAAAGATTCTCTGAATCTTGTTTAATCAAAACTTGTTTAGTGTATTTCATATCTTAATCCTTACATTACAAGCACAACCTGAAAGTCTAAGAGCTTTTTCCGCAACTCTATGAAGTTTCATCTCAATCCATTATTTCGTTTACCTATAACACCAAGGTGAGCACTTTGGAAGGGCACCTTTAGCACTTTAAAGTCATTGAGAAATCTATAGTCTCAAAGTGGACACTTTGAGAAATCGCCTTGAGCACTTTGGAGATCTAGGGGTTTCGTCAGTTCATCATCACAATCCTTTGGACAATATTCATGGACGTGATCCTCTCACCTTGGATAATATTAAGTGGTATCACAGCAGCTCTCCATCACCAAGTTGTGTTCACTTTTATCACCCATCATTCTCATTTTTCCATCTTCTTGTGGCATCAAAAGCTTTCTAAAATTCTCAGGCTCTGAAAGTTGGAACATCATGTCTACACATGAAGACGAAACCTGCAGACAACAAATTTCTTTTATGATTGAAGCTGTCATGGCCAAAATGGAGAAACTAATAGATGCTAGACTTGATTCCCTACGCCAGGAGAGATTTCAATTCAAAAATCATGACCGAAGGAAGGAGACTTGAAGAACACGGCCAGATCCAGATAAATGGAAGAGGGAAACATTCAGCATCAAGGCATCTCGTCCATCTCATGGTTCTGGAACAACTTGTGTAAAATCAAGCAGCCTAACGAAGGCAAATCAACAACCACCTTCAAAACCAGTTGAGAAAACCATTTCGTCCAGCAATGAAAGGAAGCAAAATGAAGGCTGGGATAGATGGCTACATTCATTCAAGGAGAATATCTATCAAAGGATCACAGCCCCACTGCCCTGCATGACTGCTTCGAATCAAGAGGTCAAAGAGACTGAACCAGTCCCGACTATTTTTGACCATGTAGACTCCATGGACGACAAACTGCATCTAGAGGATGCACAACATGATGTACGTGTTTTCTTGTCATTCCAAAATGTGGCTGAAGAATCAAAATTCGTTGAACCAGATGTACCTGAAGAAAAAGAGCAGGCAATGGTTGATAATCTAGGACAAAAGGTGTGTCTGCACAAAAAACAATGACAGTTTTTTGGTCAAAGATGCAGCCACAATGAAGCTGCACAAGGTATGATATGATCCTGACAAGCATTAAAGTCTAAGGTATGAGGGCATGGCATGAACCAGCTAAGCCATTGATCATGGTTTGGTTTAATGGCCATTTTGAAGGTCTAATTGGGCTCATCCATGAAGTTTTGGACAGAGAAAGAATACTGGTTTGGTTATGGACGTGTTGGGCTTCTAAAACTGGTAATTGGACTTGTTTTTGAACAAAATAATGGGCATAAATGTGAAGAAAAGGCCTTGGACAAAAATCAGAAGAAGAAGCTGCAACCACTTCATTTAATTCACTTTCATTATCTTTTATCTATTCCCAAGGTTATCATGCAAGCTTTGTTATGTTTTCTATGCTAGACATGCAGACTTGTTACATTTTCTATTTAAAAACTTTGTATTGTTTCAGTTTAATCTATCAAACTTTTTCTATCAAAACATTCTCTCAATCTTGTTTGATCAAAGCTTGTTTAGTGTATTTTGGATCTTAATCCTTACATTACAAGCACAACCCAAAAGCCTAAGAGCTTTTTCCGTAACTCTTAGAAGTTTTATCTCAATCCATTATTTCGTTTACCTACAACACCATAGTGAGCACTTAGGAAAGTCACCATGAGCACTTTGGAGTCATAGAGAAATCTACAGTCTCAAAGTGGACACTTTGGGAAATCGCCTTGAGCACTTCGGAGATCTAAGGATTTTGTCAGTTCATCATCACAATCCTTTGGAGAATATTCAGGGACGTGATTCTCTCACCTAGGATCATATTAGGGACACCTCGTGCTTGGTCGATCCACCTCGTCACTACAAGAAAATCGAGTATTAATTGCGCCCGAAAAACGCTCTCTAACGATACCATAGCGTTATTAGGTACGCTGTATCATCGGACGTGATAGTAGATCGGTCACTTAAGATAGCGTTTTTTTATTTTGCCGCAGTATATTGTAATTAGATAGCGGTTTTCATTTTCTGATAAGGCAGTTGATAGCGATTTATTTTTTTTATTATTTACATTATCAAACAATAAAAAAAATTAGAAACAAATTGCGAATTAAAAATAAATATAATTCTTATATATTAAATTGGGTTACATATTTATGAGAGATATACCAAAATAAATCAAATTAAACCTAAACCAAATGAAACTAACCTAAACCCAAACCAAAAAAATAAACCTTAACCAAAAAATCAAACCACCGCAGCATCTAACCCTAAACACCATGTTCTCTCCGCCCAACCACAACCAATACGACCATGCCTTGCCCAACCGCCGCCGAGACCACGCCTTTTACAACCTCCTCCGAGACCACACTTTGCCTCCTCCATAGTCAAAGCGTCTTGAGCATCCTCCAGCTTCCTTTACCAAAAAAAAATCAAAATCAGAATCAAAGGAGAGCAAGAGATAGAGAAAGACGTGACATGACTCTGCCACACCGCCTCCGGATCTGTTCTCTCCATCTCACAACAATCCGAGTAAGTGAAGAGATAAAAAGAGAGACCTTGTTATTGTTAGTTCAGATCTGTATCATCAGCCGCGACAAAGCAACGAAGTCGGAGATGCAGCAACAAAACGACAAATCCGGAGACAAAACAGCGGATGAGCCATCTGAATATGGAGTAGATCTAAGCTGTCATCCTCCGTCGCTGTTTTCTTCGTCCAGCCAAGCTTCATGTCATGGAGTGATAAAGAAGAAGAAGAGAAAAGAAGAGAAGGTTATACAGAGAATCTATGGAGAGGGAGAGATTAGCATGAGAGGAGAGAAGAAGCGATGAGAATCTATGGAGAGGGAGATATTAGCATGAGAGGAGAGAAGAAAATGATAAAGAATAGATTGAGTCCGTCCGATTAAAGCGTAATCGTATGGACAATAAATGATATGGTTCGATCCTTGTGTGATAGGATTAGCCAATGGGCTTTTTTGTTTTTCTTTTGTTTTTCTTTTAATTTTCTGTATCGTATTATGTTTTTTTACTGAACTCTTATAGAAATTTAATTAATCACTTTCATGTGATGATTTTATTGTTAAAATTAGTTTCGTTTAAAAGGTAAATTTTTATACTTTAGGGTATGAAATTTAGTGAATATGGTTTATAGGTCATATGTTTAATGTTTTGGATTAAGTTATAAGTTTCATTTTGAAGATGTCAACTTTAAATATGAAAATATTAAAGTTATAAGGTTTGTATGAAGATTTGAAGTTAATAATAAAAAAAAAAGTAAAATTGTAAGATTTTGGTTAGATTTTAAAGTATATGATTAATTTGTTGTATGACAAATATAAATCTATAGGCTAGGGTTTGACGTTTAGATCTAATACTTAAAAATATTCTTTTTAAAAATTAAAATTTCAATTTAAAATTAAAATATGATATTAAATTTAAGCTTGAAGTTGATTAATAAAAAATATTAGAGTTTTAAGATTTTTAGTTAGAGTTTAAAGTATATGATTAACTTAATATTAGTTTTTTAAAGTTTAGAGTTTAGAATATAGGTTTGAGAGGGGTTTTGAAGGTTAAAGATTTGGGGGTATTGATTTAAGATTAGAGATTAATTTTTTAAAATATTAGTTTTTGAGTTTAAATTTAAGATTTGGTGTTAAATTTTAGAGCTTTAAGTTTTAGTTTAGAGTTTAGGGGTTTGGTTTAAAGTTTAGGGTTTTAGGTTTAGGATTTAGGGTATAAGATTTTTGGAGGCAAAGAAAATAGAGGGAGAGGAAACTGAAATAAGCATGAGAGGGAAAATCTATTATTTTCCTGCATAAATTATTAATAGCGTTTTAAAGTTGAAAGTGCCTATGTATACGACGTGTTGAAAAAGAATTTGCAGAATTATATTCGGGCTAAGCAAATATAGCGTTTGTATTTTTACAAACGCTATGTAATAGTAAGAGGTTTGTCAAACATAGCTGAAACAAAAAAAAACGCTATACTGGTATGCTATGAATACTCGATATTCTTGTAGCGCGTGCTTCTGTGTGTCAAGCTGCATGTGATGCTTCCATGCGCACCGACACCTCCTGATTGTGTAGCCACTCAGCTTGCTGGACAGTTCACACTACGTCCTGGACTCATGCGTTGCGATCCCTCGAGCTTCTTGGTCGGTTTACGCGATTTCGGCTCTTCTGGTGAATTTTCGATCCGTGATCAGTCCCGAATATTTTTCAGCTCCCATTCTGATTCTCTGAATATTTTAATGAACTCCAGATTAGTTCTGATATTCTCTAAAAATAATTCCCGAGCCTTAGGCTTCCTCGAAAATAATTTCTAATACCGAAATTAGGGTTTTCGCCCAACTTCGAGTTTTATCGTCGTGCTTCTGTCCCGTCCTGCTTACTTCCCATCCTGATAACTTCCCGTCCTTGGTTGAGTGGCATATTTGACTCATGATTCACCCATGGTAAATTCCTTGACCACCTCGTACTTCAAAACTTTTCGATTGATCCTTATCGTCCGCGATTTGACCACTAAGTAGATGCTTGGCCAATCTTCTATTTTCTTTGAACCATGTTAAGTTTTATATGATCAAAACTCAACATTCCTTCATCCTCCTTTGATTCCCAAAAGATCGGCTCCAGATTCTTACTTTAGCTTCCTCGACCATTTTATCCCGAAGGGCGGGTTATCACATTCCCCCCCCCCTTAATAGAATTCGTCCTCGAATTCTTAGTTGTGCAATTGCTCAGCTTCAAGGCATGCTCCTCTCTGAGGTGTTGTGATGGTGATCTCTTCTTGGATGACTCCGTCTTGTGGTCTTGGTCATCTGATGTGTTTCTTCGTCGGTTTGCCCTTGATGTGTTTTTCGATTACTTTGGTCTCCATCCGGCTTCTCATTCTGAAATCGCTCTGCCTTAATACCTTCCCATTCATGCCCCTTGGTCATGAATCCTTTTCTTAACTTCTTGGCTTCCCATGGTTCACTTATTCTTCACTCGTCTCCATAACCTCCCTACTCTGTCCACCACTTCTCTTGAGTGTTCTCTCCAAGGTCTCCACAATCGTCTTCATATCTCTTTACTTGTCTGCCCCGGTCGCTTGAGTATCTTCTCCAAGATCGCCTCAATTATCTTCGTATTTCTTCACTTGAATGATTACTGAATCATCTTCTAACCGTTGCTCTTCCATAACACTCCCACTTCCCATCTTGTGCCTTGCTCCAGATTACTCAAACCTCTTATCGATCATTATTTCTCCCCGAATACTGATGACGTCCTTTCCCATGAAGTCTTGTTTCCACCCATTTTTCCAGTCCATACCACTGTCTAGTCCTTCTGAACCTAGAGCGCGTACTAGAGAACTTAGAAGCAAGATTGCTACATTCACACAGAATCCTAGTGAGTCTTTTAAAGATTCATGGATCAGATTCAAGTTCTATCAGCGAGATTGTCCACACCATGGGTTCAATGAGGTACAATTATGTAACACCTTCTATAGAGGTATTGCCTTGAGATATCAGATGCCTCTTGATACAGCAAGCAAAGGCAACTTCAACACTAGGAACCGAGAAATAACTGTGAGACTGATAGAGAACTTAGCTAATAGCAGCAGCACGAAAACCACTGACTCTAAGAGGTCTGTTGCAGATCTAGGAAATGAGCAGATGGAAGAGCTGAAAGCTAAGTTAGATATTGTTAACAAGCTCTCTAGAAAGAAAGTTTATCTCAGCTGAGAAAGCAGAGTCTGGAGATGATGAGTTTGAAGAAGATGTGAACTACATTGGAGGAACTGGATTTCAGAGGTCTGGAAACCAAGATGGGAACATGAACTTCAGTGGTAATGGACAAAGGAATAACTTCAACCAGAGCTCACAATATCAGAGACCCTACAGCAATAACATGAACAATGGAAACTCCTATTACCAGAATCCACCACATAACAAAGAAAGTAAGATTGAAGCTTTGCTTGACCAATTTCTTGAGGGACAGCAAAAGCTCACCGGGGATTTTAATGGGAAGATAGATGCTCTCTAAAAAAACCTGAACACCAAGAGTGAGACCTTAGAGACTCAAGTGAAGAAGCTTGACACACAGGTGATTCAGACTGGAGAAGCAGTAAGAAGGCAAGAAGCATTGAATAAAGAGGTAGGGGATAAAACAGAGAAACGCCACGTCAATGCCATATTAAATAATAATTTATGGAAAGTGGTGAAGAATGAGAGACTGCAAAGAAACGATTCTGAAAATGAACACTCGCATGATTTCAACGAAACAGTTTCGCATTGATCAACACCAACACGGGTGTATCGATCGCCAATCTGTGAACTAGATCGATTGGCACGTCTTTCTGTGCGTCGATCGATATGCTTTGACAAGTCATCTATGGAGTGCAAAGCGGTTAAGATCTTAAAGCATGAAGAATTCGCAGCTCAACACCCACACCCACATCCGCCCAGCCTGTTTCGACCTAACATCGATCGATATCTTGAGCCAGAAATGGATCGCCCAAGAGATACATATGTCGATCGACATACTACTGTCAGAATCGATCGACACGAATCTCTTACATACCGAGTGTGACTGCCACCTATTGACATATCCCGGATTAAAGCACTTAGACCACCAACCAAACCATGACCTAACCCACCAGATACCAGCAGCAAACCTTCAGATTCTACACAGGAATCTATGGAAGATGATACATCTACCAAAAGGAGAACATTTAGGAAATGGAAAAAAAAGATTCCTAAACATCTGAAGAGAGAGCCTAGTAGCAAGGAGATGGATGGTTTCACTAAGAGAGTTTTCAAGATCCCACTAGATAAACCCTTTGAAGAGGTTTATTTCACCCACAGATTGTGGATGTTCTTCAGAGAAACAATGGAGACTGAGGAGGACATTAGGAGAATGTTTCATCTTGTCAGGGACAGGATGAATCAAGGGATCACCACACTAAAGAAGAAGAATGACCCTGGGAAATTTTTCAATACCATGCAAAGTAAAAGGTATTGATTTCCCACATGCATAGTGTGATACATGAGCATCAGCCAGCATCCTACCTAAGGTCATGGCAGAAAATCTAGATCTAAAAGTAGAACCTTCAGAAGAATCATTTACTTTTGTGGATTGTTCTCAAAGAAACTCAGGAGGTATCATCAAAGACCTTGAGGTGTAAATTGGTAAAACTATAGTTCCCTGGAAGATTATTCATGGCCACCGTAGGAGCAATTTGTGACATGAACACAATAGGTTATGCCTTACACTAATCGATTCAAACATTTACTATGACCAAGTTCGTGTTTTCAAACAGCAAGTCAACTTATTGGAGACTAGAGACGATCATATATATGCATCGCCACATGCCACTGTGGAGTCAAGTATGAAACTGATTACACATGATCGATCGATACGCATCCGCATACATCGGCCGACACAGGCCACATGGGGACGAGCGACACGCATGATAGCACATTGATCGACATACACCAAACGCGTGAAACCCTACCGGATCACTGCTACCCTAGTTTCGTCTTTCAAACTGACTGATCAGAAGAAATTTTTTCCATAGGCAGCTGGGCAGACAGTGGTTTCCATGACATTTTTGTTATTGACACTTCACCGACCCATAAAGGGCATGAAGAAGAGCATGATATCCCACATGACGCAACGATCGATTTTAAGGCAACCGACTTAAACATAATTGGAAAATATCCAATTCTTAAAAAGGCAAGAGAATGGTATATATGGGATCTTGCAGATACAAGAATTATTCATACCAAAGAAGCAGACAAGATGCAAAACCCTATAACCATCACGAGGCACAGCAAGAGAGGAACAAGCTGCAACCTTCCTCATGAAATCTACCGAAGTTCAGCAACTGATCAACAACCAGCCGCCGCTACTCAACAGCCATCGATTGACGCAGCACATGCGACATCAATCGATCTAAACTCTAACTCTAACTCTTTATCTAAAGAATATTATGTAGATCCAATTTATCTTACTATAGATGATTTTGGTGTTTTCAGGGATCCAGAAGGCCATGTACGAACCATGGATGGAAAGATTATCCAAGCATCCAGAGAGGACATAGCAGACATTCTTCAGATGGCCAATGGACCTAGCAACCGATTCGAGCATCCATCAAACGGCCGAGCACGACCAAAATCGACCGACTGAGGGACCTTCCCATCGATCGATGGGCACTTCAGAACGTCGATCGATACCTACCCAGAACGTGGCTTACACGACACTAACCGACATCTAGTCAAAGGACTCCACTGGGAGAGGAAGGATGAGTATGACATATACGGAGGCGAGTTTGGATATGCAAGAGTAATCAATGGTGATATTATCCATATCTCCAAGGATGATACTAGAAGCATTTTGACAACTACATATGTCTTACAGAACATGAAGCATCATTCACACGAATCCAACTAGCACCATAGATCTACACAAAGGATGAAATTGATGAGATGGTATATGGGATTTGTGGAGCTCAATAGAGGAATGTAGAGGAGCTACAGGAGAGAATAGACAATGTCTACTACCCCTTAGACACACATGTGGATTGGCTCAACTCTAGAATGGAATAGATAAGAGGAGAACTAAACGAGTTGCGAGCGCAACGTGCAGATGAAAAGGATGCAGCCCTATTGATCGACACAGACAATGACATGTCGATCACATGCAACAACAACCATCAACCAACCACGCTGCAGTTAATATGGTGGAGGGAAAGATAGATCATTCGGAAGAAGGGTACCTAACCAACAAGATCACCGAGTTCTTCAATCCTCTCAACAACATTGTTAACTTGTTGAGTTCCAAGATGGAGTTAATGCAGAAGAACATGGAGAAAGCTCCTTGAGAAGGATAAGAACAAACAGGACGAGCCGACGTAGATCGACACAGACACTTACGCATCGATCGACGAACGATTCGCAGCATTGGAGGACGGACTGAACACTTGTGAAGAGGACGTAAATAATCGCTACAACTCCCCAACCACACATTACTTAGACAGATTAACTCACCAGATCAGTGGGATACAACAATAAATCGATACCATCCAGAATCAACTTGATTTTCACATCACAGGCTCGACATCGATCGACAGGCACACAGCCAAATCGATCGACATGAAGTTCTACACAAGAGCCGAAGTTGATCAAGTTCTACACAGGAGGATGTTTACTGATATGTATTTTATTTTTGAGTCTTATTTAATAGTTTTCAAAAATAAAATTAAAAGTTCAAGAAATGTACTATGAACTTTATGATTTTTACTTGATATCTAACTACTCTTTTAGCAATATTCTAGATTTACTTGTCACAAATAGTTCTAAAGATTCTAAAGTGGATAAACCCTGTCAACATACACACTTGCTTAGATTATTTGAATGAACCAAAACTAGCCTCCAACGCTAAACCTGACACAAATCACTTGTCTTGGGGCTTAAGACACACTAGATTGGATTCCTCCTTCAGGTCTGAAAAGTACAAGTCTGTAAAGTTTTGGTTTCCTTTTCTTCTTTCTTCAGCATCTAAAAAGAAAAGATGAAATGATTTCCTGAGAGGAAGAGGGGTAGGTACATTATCGATGACTCCACTATTCTAAATCAAAGGAATGATCACACTTCGGTGGAAGAGAGGGAGAGGTAAATTACCAAAGACCCCATTATTCGCCTACATTGTTGCCAAAAGAAAAGAAAAAAAAGAATAAAACCATAAAGATGAACAAGATGAAATGTTTAAGCACAAATCTCTGTTCATTGGTATTGAGTTATAAAAGATTCAGAGAAGAGAGATGTGGGGAGAAACCATAATCGAATTACCTGTTTATTCAGATACCTGCTTGAGTAAGAGTGTATGTATCTTTTGATCAATACTCTCAAGGTAAAGCCTACACATTTATTTTATGTTAAGAAATGAGGCTAGTTAAGGGGAATGCTAAACAATATTTGCTAAGTTGTTGGATAGTTGAATGGGACAATTAGTGAAATACACCGAAATGGAGTCGAAATTAGGAATCTATACACGATGTTATGTAATCCAAAATTTCAGTACATTTATTCACTAAATGGACAATTTTACCCCTCTGATGTGTTTCTTCTCTCTCTCATTCCTCTCGTTTGTTTTTTTTTGACAAATCATATGATTAAAACTTGTTTGTTGTTTTCTTTCATTTTTCAATCAAGCATCTATATTATTATAAAACAAAACCCAATTTTAAATATTGATTTCTAGTGGAAGTTTGATTAAGATCTCAAACAAATCAACAAAAAATATCCAAGATCTAGTGAAAACGTAGATTTATGGTAATGAGATTATGGATGATGAAAACTTGATGAATACTTTTTTTTTTGGTTTTATGATGAACAATATTAGAACTCAGCTATGAATGGAAACATCAGTTACAAATTTTGTTAACAAGTAAACAAATTTTGAACATGTTATGAATTTTATTAGCATTAAATACTATTTTTAACATGTTACAAAAATTTGTTAATGATGTTAAAAAAAGTTAACTTAATAGTAGATAATATAATTTAGTATTATTTATCAATCTAATATATTATTTAATAGGTAAAACATAAAGTTAACTAACTAATTTAATAGTTAACGAATAAAATATAAGAAACTAACATGTTTTAAAATAAGTTAACATGTTAACAATAATAGTATCCTATAAATATATATATTTGCTTTGTATATATATTTTAACGTGATAACATAGATGTTATCTTCTTCATATGAGAACACAAATAATTATATAGATCAAAACAAAATTATTTAGAGAAACTATATGCGAATGCACAAATAGAAACTAACAGAAGACTATTATGGTTTCTATGCCGAGTAATCTTAAGAATACAAGTGCCTGTGACAAAAGAAGCAATACACATGGTCCTGTGATTCAAAATCAAGGGCAAGATAATGGTGGAAAAGTTAGATGACGTCGGTGGAGTAAATCATTATTGCGGTAATAATGAAATTAGTAAGAAGTTTAGGTGATTGGTAAAGGCGATGATAAAACTTCGGTTATGATGTAACTTCGGTTGTGATTTAGATAATGATTTAGGATTGGAAAAGAAAGAGAATGAAAGAGAGAGGAGAGAAAGCGAAAGGGAAGAAGAAACAACAGAGGAAATGAGAAAGTTAGATCTTAGGGCAAAATGGGAAGATAATTATTTTCTAAGAATTGAGTAAATCCTCTAATTATGTTGGCTAGTGGGTGTATACACACCAATTTCTCTGGTTGAATTTAGTTGCTAAGCTAGGATATTGCGTAATGTGCTTTTGTGATTTGGATTTCTTAGATGTGGATTGCAATATAATAGAGGTGATGATTTCAATATTTTAATATCTAATTATTATATTATGTAGTAGTATTAGCATATTTATAGATTTAGGAATGATTTGGGAGAAAGTGAAGTCTTTGTGGCATTTTGGAGAATAATAGAAGGCATCATTCGAAGCTGATATCGACTGTTACATAAGGTCGACACGGAGAGTTAATAATCGATCGATGCACACTCTGTGACATCGATCGATACCAAAGAAACAGAAGTCCAATTCGTGATCCAGCCGACTTGAAGCCCACGACTTCACATATTTACAAGTTTACCCCTGACGAGTTTTAAACCCTAGTATTTATACTTTGACAAAGTGCTTAGGGCAAGGGGAGCTTTCTTCTATTCTTATTTTCACCACAAAAGGTTTTTAGGATTCATAGGTTTGGAGAGAAGATCCAGAGAGATTTGTGATTGCAACTCCATTACTTCTATCTATCTATTTATCTAGGCAATTTATTTACCTTCTTTGTGTTATGTGTTACTTAGCCATGTCTGAGTAATTCACTTGTTAGGTTTTGGTTTTAAATAGGTTGAGGGGATTAGCCCTCAACTATATGATTGCTAGTTGTGATACTCATTGATTAGGATGTTCTTAATGCTTGTTTTCTTGGTAATACATCAGGATCGGATAGAACCTTTGTCAAAAGACACCGTTTGGAACATGCACATTTTGGGACGTTGGTACCTTTTGTTCCTCGTACCTCCTGGTCCTCGTACCCTTTGAAACTTTGCAACATTTGGCAACTAGTACCTTTTGGTTACTTGCATCTCTTGGTAACTCACAACCCTTGGCAATTCGTGACCTTTGGCAACTCGCACCCATTGGCCATTCCCAACCGTTCAGAACAATCGTCCATTACTCTAGGACGAATCGGACTGCACCGCTTAACCAACCTTGAATTTAGGTTGCGGTTTGGTTTTAGATTAGTTTAAGTCTAGGAACGTGTCCCTTTGACCCAACCATCACAAGAATTCGTGTATATCCAGAAAGAGAAGAAGAGAAAGGAATAGAAACAGATAAGGAAAAACCGGATGAGACTTAGGAACCGACAGAACTGCCGGTATGATCGCATGGACCGTCCGATCAGTCTGATGGAGCGACGTCCCATCACATACCTTCTGAACCACTTCTGGGTCCTCCACCATCTTCTCCTTGTCGTGCTTAACCATCTGGGTTAGTTACCAAACGATCCTATCGCCGGAACAAACACCACCACAATCTCGGCCTTTACAAGAAACCGGAAAACTCTCCCTTTCTTTATTTCTCTCTCTAAACGATTTCTCTGAGTATTTTACTCTGGATATGAAACTCGACAGGATGGGCTCTATATTTATAGGAAACGAGGGGGAAAGTCTTGCCCCATGAATAGCCATGACTTGCTAGCGAAAAGGCATCATCGGCCAAAGGTTCACCTTCTCGGCCACTTGCGTCCCCACGGTTATAACTGCCACTTATTAGGTTGGTTTTAAGCCCAGTCACATGTCCAGGCCTTCCTGTCATTTCCCCAGACACGGCCCGATCCCATACTGACCCATACCCAATTGGACCTAGCCAACCGACCCACCACCAGCCCGGACTCATTCCACCGAACCAAGATCCGAACACTCGGCCGAGCTGAGTTGAGCTGGCTCCCAGCTTATCCAACTGAGCGAGCTAGTTTTCCAGCTAGTGGAGCTGGCCTAGTACTGACCGAGCTGGAGTGAGCTGACCCTAGCTTCGTTGAGCTGGTCGAGCTACCCGTTTACTCCGTCCAGTTATCGTTTAGCTCGTTCTAGCTGACATTTTTCTCTATAACGTTAAGTCTCAACATCTTGACGACCTTAACCCTTTTTTTTGGACATGGAACGCTTGCCTTAAGGTCCTAATACCAGCAGGTACGTTCCCTCGAACCATGGCCATCCAGACGATCCTTAGCTTATCCTTTATAAAATAAAAAAGCTTACATTTGGACCCTCTGATATCCTCTTGGTGATTGCTAAGTATGTTCCCATCCCTCCTTCATTTTGGATCCCAAGTGTGTCTTTAAGCTCCTGCCTGACATCTTGGCCGATTCTCGAACCAAAGAGTAAAGGGGATTTATCAAAGTTAATGCATTGACTTGAAGCTTGTCCATATTTCCTAACCACTTTCATTACTTCTTCACATTCACGGAGCTCCGCCTTACAAAAGAACAGGATATCATCAACAAAGAGAAGGTGAGATACCAAAGGACATGCACGCGTGATGCACATCCCCGTTATCTTCCCTTGATTCTCTACATGATTTAGAAGGCTAACGAGCGCTTCTGTGCATAGAATAAAAATGAAAGGGAACAGAAGATCCCCCTGCCGCAGACGTCTCTCCGAGACAATATTCCCTTGTGGCTGGCCATTCATAAAGACCTTATACTTGACTAATGTTACACATCACATTATCCAGGTTATCCAAATTTCTGAAAAACCCATCGTTTTCATGACAGCCTCGATGAAGGACCATTCCATCGTATTATACGCCTTGCTCGTGTCTATTTTAATGGTCATCCTTTTGTTGCGTCCACTCAGTTTAGTTCTTAAAGCATGGAACATCTCTTGTGCAATCATAATGTTATCAGAGATCTGCCTCCAAGCAACAAAGGCTGACTAGGTTTCCCAAATCCTATCTGGTAGAACATTTTTTAACCTCTGGCATAAGACCTTATATATTATCTTATAGCTAACATTGCATAAGCTAATGGGGTGTAGCTGGCTCATCTGATCCAGCTTATCTACTTTCAGAATAATACATATGTTGGTATCATTTAGGCCAGAGGGCAGCGTGCTTTCAAACAAGAATTGATTAACGATAAGAGTTAAGTCATCCTTTACGATATCCCAAAATTTCTGGTAGAGAAGTGCAGTCATTCCATCTGGCCCTGAGGCTTTTTCTAGATGCATCCCAAAAAGTGCCAATTTGACCTCCCATTCGGTGACCGGGGATGTGAGCTCATTGTTTTTTGCTGCTCTAATCATTGTAGAAACCTCAGATAAAGCTTCATCTATGTATTATGGAATTGATGATTGGAAAATATGTCTACAATAACTTATAGCAATGGCTACAAGTCCTTCCTCATCCTGAACAACATTGCCATCGGCGTCCAATAACTGTGTGATTATGTTCCTTGCTCTTCTCTGCTTTGTGAGGGCGTGGAAGAATTTTGTATTCCTATCTCCTTCCCGTAACCAAAACACCCTACACTTCTGCTTCCAAAACATCTTTTCCGCCTTAAGAGCGTCGGACAGTTCCTTTAAAGTTGCGGTTATCTCCTCTGTCGTAGAATCATCATTCAAGTATAGTTGTCCAACCTTCTCCTTGAGCTCCTCCACACTTGTTTCGAAATTTAGATTATGATGTCTCCGCCAATCGCTCAGAGCTCTCTAGCAACTTGCAATATGCTCCATAATACTTGTATCAGGTGGAAGGTTAGGTGACTTCCACCCCCTCTAGGACGACTTGCCTTAGATCCTCATTACCCAGCCATCTCTTGTCAATTTGAAGTTCTTAGATTTCCTCAGAGGCTTAGTGAGAATATCAGCTAAGATCGGACGATGATCTGATCCCCACATTCTCAAATGCTTCACCGCGGAGTGAGGGAAGTTTTCATACCAATCTTCATTTCCTACCGCTCTATCAAGACGGCATCTGACTGTAACTCTCCCAGCTCTTTTCCCTGTCCAAGATAACATATTTCATGTAAATGGAAAATCAAGCCTCCCGCAATCACAAAGCATTTGTCTGAAAGGCATGAATGAGCTGTTTGGACGTTCTCTGCCAGCTTTTTCTCATCATGACAAGTAATTTCATTAAAATCGCTAATCATAAACCAGGGTCCAGTTCTTGTTGTTGAGAAATGCGCAAGACGTTCCGACACTAGATCTCTACGTTTTAAAACAGGTTCTCCATAAACAAACGACATAAATACTTTTATTCCATCAATGATTGCTTCAAAACATCAATCATTCTATTATTTGAAAATAAAATATTTATTTGAAATTCATCCGTAGAAAACAAAATTAAACCTCTGCTGAGACCAAGTGGCTCAACGGTAAACAAACGATCTTCGTAAGGCATCGAACTGTGAGGTCGTTTTCAATCCCTAGACAGTTCTAACTGATTATCTTCATAGATGATTGTGAGATGGGTTTTTGGACCCCATCGAACCACCATCCTTGTTGGAGCTTACTCTTTGTTTCTTAGAACTTTGGTGAGGCTTGTGAACCCTCTCTTTCTGAGTCAAGAAAATGGCTGATCGTAGCCTTGGAGAACCTCGATGGAGGAACTCTTGTTTTCTCGTGTGAGATTCTTTCCGAGTGGTTCGACTACTGCTACTCCTCACTTTTTTGGAACTGTGCAAAGGCAATTCAGTCCGAGAGCCCTCTTTTACCGATGATAATTGATTCACATGCTCTAGGTCCATAGCATCTACGCCTAAAAGATCATCCTCACATGCCATTACATCATCATCATCAGCCGAGTGTATTCCCATACCACTTAAAGCATCAAAAACCTGATCATCTCTTTATGAATGTCCAGCAGCTTGTGGAGAGAAAGTGAGTGAACGCGCCACACTCCTACTTCGAATCGTGACATTATCATCCATGAGAGGAAAATTTTGCGCCGAGGAAAAAATGGCCCTTGAAAGCCTCTTCCTTGTTTCTTGTGAGTAGTGTGTTGGTCTTCTTTCGCTTGATGACGATGATCACCAATATGAGAACATATGTGGGCTGTTGTGGGTGTTCATATAGAACTATACCACGATCCATCACTTCACCATGAGGTGCTTGACGTGAAGAAGTATCATGTTGCCATTCCTGTTCTTTTCTTTTTTCACGCCATGTTAGTGTACCATTACGATCATATGGATGAGAGCCATAGCGGGATCCAGAAAACCTGTTAGCTTCATTTTTATCATGATCCCGCATGATTCGGTATGGGTGCTTTAGTGAACGGTTAGCACTGCTGTAGCGCGGCTGATATGTCGTCATGTCATTATAGCTTCCACCGTTCGTATTCCATGGACGAGAAGGCCGAGCTTGCTGCTTGTCCTTAATGTTACGTGCTTGGATGGATAGCCTAGATGACATAATCTGATTATGCCTACCCGTGTCATATTCATTTGCACTACGATCACGTTTATAATCCTGGTGTGCTGCTTCCCGGTCTTGACGAGGATAATGATGTTGAGAGAGCTGATGCGGAGGTACATAATGAGTAGGAATCTGTACACGAGTAAACATATCACCCCTCTCTGATCTAGAACTACCATTAAGCTCAAAAGTTGGGCAGTAACCCTATTCATGTGACATCAAACCGCAGATGGTGTAATGCTTAGATAGCATATCATACTTAATCTCAATCGTTACCTCCTCCTCCTTAGAATTCTGTACTTTCTTTTTAAACTTCAAAAGCTTATGTGAGTCGATATCAATGAGCAGAAACCTTCCAAGAGATCAACAGTATCGACGTGACCCAAATCGACCGCCTATCTTCCTCAAGTTTTTGTCCGTCCAAATGTGCAAAGGCATCCCAATGAACGTGACCTATAAATGTATAATCCATGGGTAATCATCATGGACAATAGGCTCCTACCTCACCATGACGAACATACAAAAGTTGTAGTGGAAAGGTCATTTTCTGAGCACAACATCCAGGTCTTCTTCGGTTTCGAAATTTAGTAAAAAATTTCCATTCCCCAGATCGTTTGTTGTTGTACGATCCTGGACTCCCCTTTCGGATGGCATTATCTGGAGTAACTTCTCCACATTCTTTTTCTTCAGATTGAGAACCTTACCAATCAGAGACAAGCGGAACTCTTTGATAACAAAAGTAGTCATGTTCAAAAAGCTTTATGTTCATCGTCATCTTCGTAAAGAATTCCCTTTCCCTTTATAGCTGCCAGATGAACAGACCTTGAGCGATTAAAAGACCCCATAAGAGGATCGTGTACACCAAACCCAACACACTAAGTTTATGATCACGAATCAGTAGCAATGATATCAGATATCTGTGAACAAGTGCGGATGTTAGATTGCAGAGAAGAGACAATAGAGCATCACCACCACCACCAGACGTCACTCAACAACATCGGATGGTTATTCAATATGACAATGACCGTATGGAGAAGAGAGATTGGTACTCCAATGAGAGTATGCGATCGAGAAAGGACCAGGCAATGATCGTTGCTTGCTGAGAACTCCAAACGAGAGAGCGTGCTTCGTACCGGAGGTGATCACAGTGAGTGTACGTTAGTCTCCACTGCAAGAAGGAGATCACCGGAGGAGGGAAGCACACTCAATGATGGAGGGTTCTGAGATCGCCATTGTTGTCGCCAAAGGGGGCTAGGGTTTTGCTCAGGTCTCAAACTGTTTATTTTAGTTTTGAGGTATATTTTTGTAACAAAATTTTAAAAACATCAAGAGAATTGCCGTAAAAAAAATTCCTCTTTTTCTCTCATCTCTTCATTCGACATATCCTCTTTCTTTCTTTTTCAGATCTTCCGTATCCATCTCCCGCTCTTCTCAGTCTTCCGATCATAATCTCAATCTCTCCACAAAGTTTCTCTTCCAATCTCTCAGTTTATCAATCTATCCATAAAAATTGGTAAAACCTTCAACTTCTTTCTCAATGATTGTTACCACTCTGTCGTCTAAGATGGTAGTGAAGCCGGTGTTGGTGGAACGGAAGAATCGTCTCTGGTAAATCTCTTCGTTGGCTTCACCTTCACCATCTCTTTTTCTCTGTGTGTGTTTATATTTTAAGGTTTTTTTTATTACATATCTGAAAAAAATGGAATGATAAGTGATGAAACGGGAGGAGAGCCTCTGGTTTAGACTAGTTTTCATTTTGGTGGTGAAGGCGGTGTAGCAGTCCAGCGTCCTCTCTGGTCATCTTCACAGCTGCAACAATAGTGGTATCCGTCGCCGTTAATGAGTTAAGAGGAAGAGGAAGAAGAAGAAGAAGCTTGAAGGTGGAGGAACTAGGAAAATTGTGGTGGTTTGATTTTTAATTATATAAATTAATTTACAAATAAAAAATTGGTAAACCCGTTTTAATTTACAAATATTTTTTTTTTATTTTTTATTATAAAAAATTAATTTTTAATCCTCTTATTTTTTATTATAAATATTTTGGTTTATTGTAGATAATTAATTTGTAACAGAAAATTAGTGTTATAGTTAAGTTAATAACATCATTCGACTACTGTTATCATATCTACACATTTCGTAGCATTCATAAAACGTTATCGCAGAAGAGGTACGTATAACGGATGTCGTATACATAGCATTTATGAACTCGCTATCAAACATCTAATATAACCTATTTCTCGTGCTAACAATGTACATATTTCTTGTAGTTTTGTTTGGAAAGAGTATTTTTTGCAAGATATAGAGTACGGGGCTGATTCGAACAACAATCAGTAGGTTATCGGTAAGGGTGTGTTGTCCTATTTTTATGGCTTGTATGATTTAGAGATTCATGGTCACAGTTTGGTTGCGGGGAATATGAGAGTTTCCAAACTTTCAAAAATTTCTCCATGTTACTGATATTTCACATTGTTTGTGGATAAACAAAGATCTAAGTCTAGGAAAATTGATATGTTGTGTTTTGACACATTGTACATGTGCTTTCTAAATTGGTTTCAGATCTTTATCAAGTCTTTATTGAGTTTTTCTAGTCTCTTTCAAGTCATTTCAGGTTCGGAGTAAGTTAGGAGACTTTTTGAAGGACACTTGAAAGGAAAAAATGAAAATTGGAGTTTTCCGACGGAACATCCAGACAGAGCACCCTAGTGGGTGGTCCTAAACGGAGCAGGTGCTCTTCTGCTCAAGATTTTAAAGAAAATTACAAGATATTTGGGATTTTACCTAGGGATCCCCCTTTTTCTTCCTGTAGCTGCTAGAGAACTGCAAAAAAAATACCTTTTTCTCATTAATCTTATCATACTACACTATTTTTGGAGAGAGATCAGAGAGAGAAAGCTTGAAATGTTGTTAAGGAAGATTGGTCTCTACAAACTGCTGAGAAGAATCTTGAACCGTACTTTATTCTTTCTACAATCTATCATCATATTTTCTTCATTTTTTCTTTATGTGTTCTCCGTAACTATGGATGAGTAGTCATTTGTTGGGTTTTTGGGCTAAACACAAATAAAGATTTATATTTCGATGTCTCCATCTATGGTTGATCTTAATGCTGAGATTGAACTGACAAAGCAGTCTGTAATTTTAGGTTGAATCTATTCATCAAAAATGCTTTAGGTTTCTAGAAAAATCATAGATGGCAATTTGTCTTTAACCAATGAAGGTCGATGTTGAGGCGAATCGTGAACATATCGAATCTGGTCATAATGGTTATCTTCATTATGTGATTCAAACGGAAGTTTAGACACTAGGACTGCTTGATAAATGGATTGATGCGAAAATGGGTTAATCTTGCTTTGTTATTTGAGTCTGAGATTGATTTTGCTTAGTTCCTTGAATACCTGTTTCGCTCATGATCATTAGATTTCCTTAATCATCATCCTAGACCTGGCGTTTTATCTCCCTGATTTTAACATCGTATTCATCCTGATGTTTATTTGCTTGCATTACATAAATCATCAGCCAAAATTGTTTTGTCTTAGCTAATTTATTTCAGTCTGAAAGAAATGTGGCGTAATCTTTGGTCTCTGTGGATTCGACCATACATTGCTGCATCGACATACCATACGATTGTGGTAATGTGTATATTAAGTTAATAGGTGTGCATATACACGTAATATCATTTACATTATAGTCGATAGCTAAGGCATTGTAAAGCACAGCTTATTTTGATTAATTATTAAGAGCTTTTTAACTCTAAAATCCTTGTTCTTGGATAGAGTTAGATTTTCAACAATCTCAAAATGTAATGTCTCCTAGGTATTCTCGGAATCAATAAGTTTGTTGTAATATCATACCGCTACATCATTTTGTTACTTGCTCATGTGGTAGCGATGATTGGTTGAGTGACTAAAGAACAAAGGGGTTCGTTGTAGTGTTTCATTGAGCTAGCTGGACGTGTAAGAATGAAAATAGAAAGGATGGATCTTCTGGATGATGAATAGTCAACCAAGCACCAAAGCAGTAGGTACTTGTTTAAAGATGTTTCTATTTTTACTGATTTACTAGGATGCTTGATTAGACTTAGTGAACACTGTGAACTGAACTTGACCTCGTTAAGGAAAAATAGATAAGAATTCTAAGTATCGAAAAGAATATGGAAATAAATTTATTTGGTCGAGTAAAGGAACCTCATATTCGAGCCTGCGGTACAAAAGACTGGGTCGGATCCCTTCACATATCGCGACCCAGTGGAAGAGCCCAGATATAACTGTGGAGTGTCAAACACTTCTTCTTCCCTTTTAATCGCATTTCTCTCAGACTCTCACCATTATAATATTCTGTTCAATCGTCAAATCAAATTAATATTCTAAAACCTGTAATAACTTAGTCCATACTTGAACCGTATCAACTTCACCCATCAACCGAGAACATTACGCTATAAAGAAATGAAACTTTTAATCCTTGTATGTAGCTGCTTAAGCAATGTCGTCAGATCTTTAATAAAAGTAAAAAGAGAAAACTGAGAACAAACAATAAAGAAAATGGAAAGGTGCAACATCTTAGAGGTGAAGAAAAGTACCAAATCCAAATTGCTGCGTGGGGAGAGTCAGGTTCCTATTTGAAAACTTTAATAGTGTTTTATTTCTTTTACTAAGGGGATCCCCACTCCATAATTTACACTATTTTTTTTTACATCAAAAGGCGATTCTATTACTCAAAACACATGAGGTGGTCTGAGAATCCAGACCGGAATAGAACAACCTACAAAAGCCAATTGGCGATAAAAGGTACGAGCAGTCCCAGCTAAGCCATCTGCAACGTGATTCATCGTCCGAGGAAAACAATCTTGAAATTTGGGAGTTGTGCCTTCAGTTCTGTGAATTCTCCTATCTCTGTAGAGAAGCTTGGCCACTCCATCGGATTCTGGATCATGGAAATAACAGTCTTGGAGTCCGTCCCGAATTGCTGGCATCCTGCAGTCTGGATCATACTCTCCAGTTCCCAGATTAAGGCCTCCAACTCTGCATGTAAGGGTGAAAGGCGCTTTTCTTGGTTCTTCAGCCATAAGAGCTGGTCCTGTCCTGAACTATCCTTCCAAACCCATCCATAACCACTGATGCGTCCGCTGTCCAAGATCCATCCACCAGGCAGATGCTCTACAAGTTTTTCTGTATCTCTTCCGCGGTTTGAGTTACTTCTGCTGTCCTCTCGTTTGCGTTGAACCAAGCATTGCATTCACTTTCAGCATGTCTAACAAGTTCCAGTGGATCTCTCAATATACCTCTGAAGAGTTTATCGTTCCGAGCCTTCAAAAGAAACCAAATGATCCATGGATATGGGTCTCTATCGAGGCTCGGGTCTTCAATTTCGTTCTTCCTCCAGAACAGATAGTCCAAGTTTGTGAAAAGGCTTGTTGCTGGAAATGTGCCAGGACACGACGGTGTCGAGGCCAGGGCCCAAGATTGCAAGGCTGGGGGGCATTCGAAGATGACGTGATTATCTGATTCATCCGATTCACCACATCTTGGGCAGTAATTGTCACAACGCATATGACGTCGAGTTAGGTTTCCTGTGACCGCAATATATCCAGTTGCCAGTTGCCATATAAGATGGCGAATTTTCTGTGGTGCCTGGATTTTCCATGCATGTGCCTTGAGGCAGGTCACACTTGGCTCCTCCATCATGTTGGTTGGCTCAGCATTAAGAATATTCCTCGCAACCCAATATCCTGATTTCACCGTATACATCCCATGGTTCGTGTAACTCCATCTATACTTGTCCTCTCTGTGAGTTTGACTTATGGCCAGACTCTGAATTAGAGGAATGTCCTCTGGAGCTACGTAGTTCTTCAGCATCGCCACGTTCCATTCTTTTGGAGAACCATGAATCAGGTCACTGACGAGCAGCCTTGGGTTTACCATCAGGTGATTAGCTTTCGCTTGTTTAGATGGAACGGAGGGCAGCCATTGGTCTTCCCATACCCGTATTTGATATCCTGAGTGGACCTTTTGGTTAATTCCCAGCGTTAAGAGAGGTTTAGAAGCCATCAGACTTGTCCACACATAAGATGGGGAGCTTGCCTTGACGACGCGCAGTGGCGAACTCTGTCTATAATATCTGCCTCGTAATACTCTTGCGAGTAGCGAGTCCGGAAATTGGAGCAATCTCCAAAGCTGTTTCGCCAGCAAAGCTAGGTTGAACTCATGGATTAGCCTGAAGCCGATACCTCCTTCATCCTTTGGCCTGCAAATCTTATCCCATGTTGCTCAATGCATCCCCCGTTTTGGTGGGTTCGAGCTCCACCAGAACTTAGCTATCGCGCTTGCTAACTTATCACAGATCTCCAATGGGAGACGGAAGCTAGACATCACATATGACGGTAGTGCCAATGCAATAACTTTTATCAAGACCTCTTTTCCTCCACGTGAGAGGCTGCGGGCCGTCCATCCATTGATTCTATGATCCAATCTTACTTTGAGGAAGGCAAAAAGCTTGCATTTTGATCCGCTGATATCCTCCGGTATCCCCAGATAGTTCCCCATTCCACCCTCACTGTCAATGGACAATGTGTCTTTGATCTCTTGTTTGACGTTTGCAGGTACCCTTTTTCCAAAGAGAAACGATGACTTCTGGAAATTAATGCATTGTCCAGAAGCTTTTCCATACACTTTGACAACTTTCATGACTTCATCACATTCACGGGGCTCCGCCTTACAAAAGAACATGCTATCATCAGCAAATAACAGGTGAGATATCGAAGGACTAGCGCGAGCAATTCGCATCCCTGTTATCTTTCCCTGACTCTCTGCATGATTTAGAAGGCTAACGAGCGCTTCTGTGGATAAGATAAAGATGAATGGAGACAAAGGATCTCCTTGTCGTAGGCCCCTTTGAAGGGTGATATGTCCTCGCGGTTGACCATTCATGAGGACTTGATTCTTAACAGATGAGACACACCGCATAATCCAGGTAATCCACACGTTGGAGAAACCCATCTTTTCTAACACCCTTTCGATAAAGATCCATTCCATCCTCTCATAAGCTTTACTCATATCAGTTTTGATCGCCATTCTCTTGTGTCGACCACCTGGTTTTTTTTGCAGCGCATGGAACATCTCCTGGGCAATCATAATGTTATCTGTTATTTGTCTTCCCGCAACAAAGGCTGACTGGGTTTCAGATATACGATCTGGCAGAATCTTTTTCAGTCTTTGGCATAAGAACTTAGAGACAATGTTATATCTCACGTTACACAAGCTAATGGGGCGGAACTGGGTCATTTCATTGGGTTTATCTATCTTCGGAATGAGGCAAATGTTTGTGTTATTTAGGCCTGGTGCAATAATACCATCGAAGAGGAATTCATTAACCATACGGGTCAGATCCTCTTTGACAATATCCCAAAGATTCTGATAAAGTAACGCATTCATTCCATCTGGGCCGGGTGCCTTATCAGGGTGCATCGAAAAGAGCGCATTTTTAATCTCTATCCTCAGTGACTGGTGCCACCGAATCCCTATTCATTGCATCCGTAATTGTAGTCGAAATATTTCCCAGAGCCTCATCCAGTTCGGAAGGATTGGATGTTTCGAACAGGATCGAAAATAATTAGTCGCAATGGCTACTAATCCTTCCTCATCCTCCACATTGTTCCCTTGCGGATCCTTTAGGCATGTTATTTTGTTTCTCGCTCTCCTCTGCCTAGTAATATTGTGAAAGAAATGTGAGTTTAAGTCCCCTTCCCTAAGCCAGAGAATCCTGCTTTTCTGTTTCCAAAATAACTCCTCTGTCTTAAGAGCATCAAAAAGTTATTTTTGCGCCACAGTCAATTCCTCAGTAGTCACATTGTCATCCATGTACATGGCATCCAATTTCTCTTTAAGGTCTTCAATTTGCTTCTCCGAGTTGACATCATTTTGACTTCTCCATTGGCTTAAAGCTCTCCTCCAACAAGCAATGTGTGCTGAGATATGGGCATCTGGAGGAAGGTCAGGAGAATTCCAACCATCTTGAATCACTTGCCTAATTTCCTCGCTGTCCAGCCATCGTTTATCAAATTTGAACTTTTTCTTTGATCTAAATGGTTTGACAAGTATGTTGGCTAGGACCGGACGATGATCCGATCTCCATAGGCGGAGGTATTGGACAGAAGAGTGTGGGAATTTTTCATGCCACTTCTCATTTCCTAAGGCGCGGTCAAGGCGGCATTTGACGTTAGTGATCCCATTACGGGTTCTCCTCTTGCCTACCCACGACATTAGGTTGCCTGAGCAGGGGAATTCCAACATCCCACAATCACTAATCATTTGTTTGAAAGGAAGGAAAGATCTATCAGGTCGTGTAACCCCTCCATCCTTTTCATTATGCCCAGTGATTTCGTTGAAATCCCCTATCATGAACCAAGGTCCATCTTTTATTGTTGAGAAATGCGTAAGACGTTCCCAAACTAGTTCCCTGCGTTCTATAACAGGGTCACCATAAACAAATGTCATATAGACTTTTATTCCATCAATGATTGCAGATACATCAATCATCCGATTATTAGAAAATAAAACATCAACTTGCAAATAATCCATAAAAAACAAAGCTAAACCACCGCTATGGCCATGAGGCTCAACGGTAAACAACTTCTCAAATCCTAAGTCAGCCTGAATGTTTTGCAACAGCAGCTTCCTATTCTCCGTCTCTGAAAGGAACAAGAGTCATGGGCGATGCTTCTGATACATCTCCGTGAGGCGTCGAACTGTGAGGTCGTTCCCAATCCCTCGACAGTTCCAACTGATTGTCTTCATTGATAAAGGTGGGGCGGATTTTTGGCATCCACCATACCTTTTTCTGAGCAGTAGAACCAGTCCTAAGTTTCCTTGCAGCCGTCACACGTCCAGTCCCTAGCCTCTGTGAAGTAACCATCGATCGGATCCTAGGGGAAGCTCGTCTCACCTGGTCCACTTGCACTTTTTTTTTCTGTAGCTATAATTGCTGTCCCACCGTTGTCACCAGCTTCAAGAGCAGGTGCCGCCTGAATCATAAGGATCGGCTCATTGTTAGCATCTAGCAATGTGTCTTGGTGCTCCATTTCAGTTAGCTCCAGGCCAAGAAGATCATCATCGTTCACCAAATTCTCATCGTTCATCGTCTCATCCTGCATCTCATCTTCCTCCATGTGCTCCTCATCATTCAAAGCTCCAATTTTGAGAGCTCCATAGGGAGGAATAAGCTCCTCAGCTGATGTCATCTGGTGGTCATCCTCGTGAATTAAACTTGTCCCTTGTGCTGTTCTGAAGGTGACGTTTCCGTCCATTATAGGACCCAGCCCATTCGTTTGTAATGGAGAGGTTAACGGCATTGGCTCACTAGAGGCCATAGGTGATCGTTTTTGATGGATATCCGTACGAGCTGATGCCATAAAAGATCCGGGGAGAGGGTTTTTCCTTTGAGATGAAGTGTGTCTTTCCTTGTTGCTCTGGTTGTGATCAGCTTCACTACGAGGCATGTGACGTGGTGGAGGCTCTACACCTGATCCAGAAGCAGCATTTCTAGAAACCAGCTCATCACTTGACGTCTGTTTCCGTCTCCATGCTTTGGCATCATGTTGATCTCCCACCCTGGTCTTCTTAGTACTCTTGGAGTAAGGATTATAGCGGGAATCCCTTGCCGTCACATTACTAGTTCGGCTTGAGTGAGAAGTTCTCTGCACACGAGGATAAGAGCTCGTATCATCTTTGTATGAACGGGGAGTGCTTTCCTTTGCCCTTGAAGTACCCACGTTTTGTCGTGTATCACCTCCAGCATGTTGTGGTGGGCGTACTCTGTCAAAGACCGTGTCTCGATTGGCCTGAACCGGGATACTCTGTTGCTTAACACAATCACTAGTCTCATGCGACATAAGACCGTATATGGCACAATGCTTGAATAGTTTTTCATAATGAAGCTTGATGTTGATGTCCTCCTTGTTTTTTGTTTGTTGTTTCCTAGTGAATTTCAGAGGCTTTGAAGAGTCAATATCAACCTTTATTCTCCCCTCCGTGGTATCTATCTTCTCCACATTTCCAAGACGCGATCCAATGGCATCCAAATTGCCATGAGTGCAGAGGTGTAAAGGTATCCCTTGGAGATGAATCCAGAAGGGTATCAATGACGGGTAGTCTTCTTGTACGACATGCTCCCAACGAACCAGCACGAACATACAAAAATTGTGATGAAAAGGCCCTTGGCTGAGGACGGAATTAAGATCATCCTCACTGTCAAAGTTGAATAGAAACCGGCCATTACCAAGATCACACGCTGTTATCTTTTCAGCCATCCCCCATTGCTCCGGCATAGCAACAATAAGCTGCTCAACGTTCTGCTTTTTGGGGTTCAAAATCTTGCCTATAAGAGAAAAGCTGTATTCTTTTATAAGATGTTCATCAACTTGATCCGACAAAAGGATTTGTTCATCATCGTCTTCCATAAGAATCCCTTTACCCTTGCCTTGAACCATTGTTACAGCGTACAAAGATACTCTGTGTGTGTGACGTCTAGTAGAGAAACCGGACAGAAGCAGCGCAGAGATGTAGAGCGAGAAACGTAAACAGAGAAACCGGACAGAAACTTGTGAGTTATGGTATCCAGATCCGAGTGAATACGGAGATAGAGCCAGCACCACAGACGACAAAGATCGATCTGTTGTGTGGCCTGTGTGATCACCTATGGATGGATCAAGCAGGGGCCGTCGTCTTCAGTGAAAACTCCAAATCGCCATTGTTGTCGCAAGCAGAGCGGCTAGGGCTTCTCACACTATTTTATTCAAAATAGAGTAGAAAATAGAGTAAATTATAGAGTGGGGATGGAAATACCCTAAAATACAAACTGCAACTAGTTTTCTCGTACAATTAAAGGAAATGCCATACTAATGATAAATGTCAATATAACAATAATACTTTCAAATATTATTGTTTCTGACATCACTAAAACAAACAATTTAACTATAAGCTTGATTCAAAATTTTATAGATCAGTTTTACTCAAAATTCTAGAGATCATCCTTGTCAAACTTCAAAGAATATAATATATTTTTTATCAGACAAGTATAAATTTTTTGTTTAAATTATGATATTTTCAGATTATCTTTTTTGGCATCAAACGGCTATTATATTACTCAAACTTGAGATGATTTGGGTAACCAAACTGCAATAAAACAATCAATGTAATATAGCTCGCTATAAAAAAGAATGGGCCGATCAAACTAAAAAATCCGAAAATTCCGTTTTGTGCTCTTGGAATATAAGATATCTCAAAATCTATAAAGCATATCAGTAAAGCTTTTAGCTATTCCCGGACTATAAGCGATCTTTTAACAAGATATATTATTTTCAAACATAGCCTTGCATTCAAATTCAGATTCAACAGAAATTGTCTCATCCAACAGATGAAAATAAATGCATTTCCTTAACGTTGAAACAATATCTTTGTTCTTTTTTAAAGCAAAACGAAGTGTAACTTTATTTCTAGTGTATAACAGATTTTATTATACATAGGGAAAGAAGTAAAACCTAAACGCTATTTGTAAAATTCAAAGTCTGATGCTGGAAAGTTGAAGGCAAAAAAAATACAACAACTTTTGTTTGGCGGACTTTGTGATCTTTATTAATCGAAGGGAGAAAAGAAGAATTAAAAGGCAAAACCACCAGTTCAAAGATAAAGAAATAACAATAATATAACTAGCATAATTGAAATAAAGAAGTGAGAGTAGAAAATTGAGTCAGACCAACATCTCATAACTTACTCGTTAAGTCAGCCTCTCTCTCAAAATTTTAAAGTTGGGATAGACTTGGACTCTCTTTCAATTTCATTATTGTTTTCTGAAGATACTTTAAATTTTTGTTATTTCTAAATCATTGCTTATGCATGTTTTACTATCACGTTCCTTGTTTGAAAAATATGTCATTCCGACATTTTATCTCCCATGCAAAATTATATAGACAAATAAATGTCTAATTCCTAGCCTAGCCGTATGCATATGTTTTCTTTTCCACCTATTTGTATAAAGGACTTTTGATCTCTAAACCTGTTTGCACGTAAAAGAATTTGGGTTACAATTGTTTTTTTTTCTGTAAATTCGTGTTTTAGACAAGCAAAGACATTCCGACATTAAGCATCCCCGCTACACGATGGTCTCAGAAGCGGTCTCCAGAAGATAATGGAACATACGTCGGTGTCGAGGCTATCACCTACAGGCGAATGATAGCCTGCATCAACTCTGTTCCAGCTCCAGCGGAAGTCGCGGCTGCGGATCGTCGTCTATGGCCCATGACGAGGACTACAAATCTAGTTTCTCTAGCAAAGCAACATGGGAGCAACTGCGGTTTCAAAGCCCAAAACTCCCGGGGTGCAGCATTGTTTGGTTTCCACAGAGCATCCTTCGGTTTGCTTTTATCACATGGTTAGCGTTTCAGGATAGACTATCGACGGGTGCGAGAAGTAGAGCGTGGGGCTGCGAGCAATCGAGCCAGACGAAACGCGTGACCACTTGTTCTTCGCATGCCCCTACTCTTTTACCATATGGATTGATCTAGTGGGCTTCCTATTAGGTTCTCGTGTGATTCCAGACTGGACAACCACCGTCACTTATATCTTCTCGCCTCGCCGAAAGGAGATAGACACATGTTTACTCAAACTTGTTCTCCAATCTAGTACTCATAGTATATGGCGGGAGAGGAACAACAGGCGTCATCAGGGATCCCCTCTCAGCACTCACCAACTGGTCTGTTACATAGACAAGACAGTCCGGAACAGGATATCCTCCCTCCGAAACCGGAGGCCAAGCTTCTATGGTGACATGATGCAGCGGTGGCTCGTTCGAGCTCCTCCGGTGTAATCGCAAATCGACTTTTTTACTCTATGAATTGTGTTTCATATTTTGAAAGCATAGACCTCAGTGCCCTGTAATTTTTCTTTTGTTGATAATCAATTTAAAATTTCAGAAAAAAAAAAAGACATTCCGACATTAGTATACATATCTTTCTCATGCTAGAGAATTAAGAAAATTATACTGATCCCATGATGTATTACATTATGATACGTGATCCAAAACATTTACGTTTCTTCTTCTTAGCGTGCAAATATCTCAGTTATTGTATAGTATTTATACACATATCTTCAAATTATTTTTCAGTTGTTGGTCAATTTTAGGTAATGTGCTCGTATGCCAGTCTCTGATTGTACTGCGGTAACAAATAACAACGTGATAAAAAGACTTGATTACTTTTTTGATGGAGAAAGAAATCTCTTGATTAATTGTAAAGTATTTAAAGGAAAAGTAATCCGCTTTTTCTGAACTAAAGGTGATACTCATATAAGTATATAAACAACATAAACCAAACACAAAAACATATCGATAAGTACGGATGGACATCTCTGCGCAGAGATTTGCCATGAACGGAAGAAGTATGAGACTACCTCCTGGGTTTCGATTCGATCCGGATGATGAAGATCTTGTTTTCGAGTATCTAGCCAAGAAGGTCCTCCACCGTTCAATGGACTTCGACCTCCCGGAACTCCGTTCTTGCAATGTTGATCCTTGGGACTTGCTAGGTTTGCTCAAACCTCTTCTCTCTACAGACTATGTACTAGCTACATCATATTAAATATATTGATAAATGTTGTCTAAAGAATGCTGTACGAATACATTGTGGTAGGAGATAAGAACAAGGAAGTGTATTACTTTGTGAAGAAGGATGAGCGAGAGAGAAAGGGAAGGGGTACGTTATCGGGTTACTGGGAAGAGTGTGAAGAAGAGGAAGTAATGGAGTCTGGCGATCGTGGTTGTAATCATTTAGAAGGAAGGAAAAAGACATTTGCTTTCTATATTGGGACAAGACCTCGAGGAACAATAACTCCATGGATAATGTACGAGTTTCGGCTTATTTCCTCTAGGGCTACAAGGTGGTCATCGTCCCCTCTGCCTCGGGTAAGCCATTCGTCCGTTAGATCGAACACATAGGACAAGCTTTATCTTCTTTTGTCTTATTTTCCTTGTCATAAGTTTCGAGCAATTGTAATAATGTTTTGATAGTTTTCGTTAACTTTTTTGGGATCAAGGGTGAGGTAGAGAACTGGAGGGCCGTGAAGGTGATCGTGAAGGAAGAGAATGAGGAGGAGATCGAGGAGGATGAGCAGGCTTCGGATGAGTCAGATGGCGAAGAAGTTGTTCAGAGTAGGTGACGACTGATCGAGGTTCATTCCATATATGTTATGTACGCAAATGGTTTTGTAAGTGACATACCATTTGAGTTTAGTTTAGATCTTAGTTTTGATATTATTAGGGAAGCATCCAGATGAAAATAAGGTTGCTTAATTTGTACTGGCTTCCAAGCCCTTTGGACTGTAATAGTATCATGTGGCTTTCACTAGTCTTTCGTCTTATTTATTCTTCTCTCAATATATATGTTTATCTGCTGTACTTTCGTCAGTACATTGGTTTATTTTGAAGTCTATATTCCTGAATCCAAGTCCCCTGAAATTTATACATTGTTAGGATGGCTCATTGGCTAACTATGTATTGGTTTCAAAGATTTTAAGTATTTCTTTGTTTCATTTTACTTGATGTTAAAGGTTAATTCACAAAGCTTAAGAAAATGCCAATTTTAAAAAAAAACTTATTTTGGTTACATAGAATATCATTAAACAAAATTAATTCAATCAATAAAAAAAAATAGTATTACTTATTTGGTCACAAATGACAAACAATATCAAAATTTGTATCTATAATAATGAGAAAATCACTTAATTGCAGCAACAACAACAAAATTTAAAATCAAATAAACTGAAACAAAGGGAGTAATACATATGGGTGGCAATAATTATTTAGTCTTGTTCGCTTTGAATCATTGTCCTTTTTTCTCCAGTATAACAGTTCGAGATGCAAGATAAATAAATAAAAAATTATCGATTGGACCAATGTAACTAGAACAACTTTAATTAGCGCTCTTATTTTGTTCATTGTGTATGAGTTCAATTCAATTAGCATCTTTTTTCATATTCTTGCAAGTAGGTGGTTCAAATTCTTTTATGTGCATCAATTCAACGACTAACCGGCTGGCTAAACAAATAAATAAATTAATGTTTATTTACATAATTTCGATATAAGAGGGTCATAGGTTTACAAAGAAGATTCTTCTCGAATGAGATAGATACGCTGATACTATGCGTTGACAATGACAGTAATGTATATGCCACTTAGTTAATTTTGCCTTAATAAATCACTAGTAGCCAAATTTAGCAAATAAATTGCAACTAAGAGCATCATTATTGATTGTCCTTAATATTGTGTCCTTCAAATATTTTATTATATTTTTATGTTTAGACACAAACCTAAGGACTTTTCAATATTTGTAGATTATTGGTAAGATTTTTCTTGTCTCTTAGTAAATTAATTATTTTTTTTAATAAATAATAATATATAAAAGAGAAGTTTAACATTAAAATGGAAAACATAAAAAAATTACAAAGTTACAAAAAAAAAATACGAAAAAAAATTGACCATGCAAAGGTAAACCATACGAAAAAAATTTGATCATGAAACGGCAAACCTGTAGCATTGCACCTTCTTGTTCCTGCTTATCAGAGAGGTGTCTTTGAACTTCAGCCAGCTCTTTCTTTAACTCCTCCACTTGATGTACCGTGGGTAGACGGCTGGTGACATTGCTAAGCTTAGAGTTGATGCCTCCAAAAGTTGAACGCTGAAAGACAAGTGTACCAAGTGTTGCCTGAGCTTGTGAAATGACACCATCCATCTGCACCAGACATGGTGGTCTTCAACTGAACTGATAAACCCCATCTTAATGTATGATGTAACTATTGAGTTCTAACAAAGATTGCTGGCCAAGGATTTTATTTACCGGAGCTGTATTGCAGTTGATTCCCACATGTTCTTTGAGCATGGCTTGTTCTGTAGAGCCATCCCCATCTTGCGTTTACTGTCAATAAAACTCCTGCATTTTGAATAAAGCCCTGTTCTTTTTATAGACGCTGACGCAGCGGTGAATGACCAAAATTATAACGGACTTTTTTCCCAAGTACATGGAGAACACCCCTGGCAGCCATACTTTCCACCATTAAAATCAGACGCAGCTCTCGTTTAGCTGCCGCTGTTCTACACAGCATCACACAGTGTCACAGAAAATACCGGTGCTCCTTGTAAAAAGTAATCGCAGCGGCAACTCGTTTATTCTCCATCATTTATTTTGCCGATTTTTATGTGTAAATTTTGAGAAGTTGACGCTGCGTCAGCGTCCATGAAAAGAACAGACCTTAAGTCATCAATACATGAACAAAGCTCATTCTACAA
>JABAYD010008644.1:0-12334 GCA_014822095.1 Diplotaxis tenuifolia
ACTAAAAAAAACCACGAAAAGAGCAAATCATCATAACTCAATCTATGTTTTCCAGAAATCCGTATCAACCATCAAAATTTAATATCTCCCAACAACAACATACAAAATAGCTAAAAGAACTCATACACGATGTAAAAATTTATCCATAGATATTGATAATTTTATGATTTCAAACAATTTTGAACTCATTAAAGAATATAACATAGAAACCCGGCGCGTAGCGCCGGAATACCAAAAGAATATGATTTTTTTGCTGTACTGGTGTTCTAAAGAAAAAAAAACGTTTGACAAAGTCGTAAAATAATTGATTTGCTGATGACCAAAATTACATCCAAAAGCAAATAATTTAATGAGTATGAATCTTTTTATAAATTCTTGTCGCCTCAGAATACATAGCTATACACATTACACATAATTTATTGTAGTAACTAACATCTCTCAAAACTTAGTTGGTCGAATGATTGTAACTTATGAAGTGGATGATTGATAAAGTAAATCCAGTGTATATATTAGAGTTTAGTTTGAACCTTTCATTGTGATTTCAGTTATAGCAGGTGACGGGGAATGGTTTAAGTACTACTGTCATTTCACACACCTTGTAAATGTATCTATATAATTAGTTTGATAATGGTAGGGTACATGGTACATGGTACATGGGGTCTGAATTCTATGAGTTATAGAGAAAAGTATGCATGAGTTGTTGAAGCTAAAGTGTATATTGCGGCCCTCATTAATTGCCCGTTATAGATTTTGTTAAGTGGTGCGAGATATTTTCACAGGCGAAATATTTTCACAGTTTCACTTTTGCTTCGTCGTCAACAATCCACGTCATGTTAAGTTATAATATACCTTCGGTCAAACAATACATTTATCTAAGAAACCAAATTAATAAATAATTTCGGCTACACAACCCATCTGATTAGTCCGAGCTTCTTCATGGGTGTAGGATACTTCCAAAATTAAAAAAAAAATTAATAAATAAAAATAAATTATATTTATCTATTAAAATATAAGAAGTTGAAAACTGAAACGTAAATACGCACATTTGTGTTCCAGTGATAATACAAACCAGGCGTGCCCATGCATGTCTAGTCCATGAATGCATATACAACCAAGGAACTTACAGGCTGTGAATATCTCTCTAAACGGTACTCCATCCGTTTTTAAATATAAGATGTTTTAGGTAAAACACGTTTATTAAGAAATTTACTTTTTATTTAAAATATATTATTAAAATGATAAATTAAAATTTATTTAACCAATTAAAAATTAGAACTAATAAATTTGATTGGCTACAAAGTTTTTGATAAAATTAAAGTTACCTAGAAATATGAGAACATTTTACATTTTGGAACATAAAAATTATTCTAAACATTTTATATTTAGAAACGGAGAGAGTATAGTGTTAAAACAAATTTAGCAAAAAAAATATTTATAACTGTAGGGCCCAGAACGAAAATTACGGTTACAAACTTTCAGTTACTTTTGGAGAAGCAAAAAGAAATAATTCCGTTTGGTATAGGTTAATTAATGGTTACTTACACTAAAGAATTTTAAAACCATTGAGACTTTTAAACCTTTGACAGAGAAAAATCAAAAAAAAAACAAGAGTAAGACACTTCTAAACAAGATTTTGTGAATTGAAAACTTATAGAAAAAATCATTTAGTTATTTAGTTGCTAATCAGTTTGTCATGGATTAATTCTTCATAAATATAATATATGCCATCTTAGGATCGTTCTAATTAGTAATTGCTAATCAGTTTTATCTAAGTCTGGACCCATTAAACAAATATATTTTATAAAAATAAGCCCATGACAAATGATTAAGAGGCTGATTGGTAAGTGATGTGGCTTCTAATTTTTGGCTTTAAAATAATAGTTGTAGATTTATTTACTGTAAATATTTTTGTCTGTAACTTTGTAGAGCACTATTTTTTTTGCTCTAGAAATAATGCTCTCTACAGTTTTTTTTTTTTCAGAGATATTTTTGCTTCAGTTTTTTAAAAGAAAGGAAAGCATGATTGGTTAACATAGATATTTTTGCTGTAATTTTTTAAAGAAAGAAAAGCATGATTGGTTGACATATATGTCTGTAAACTAATTTTTGGCTTTCTACAGCATCTACAGCTACAACCAATCACCCCCTAATTCTATTGACAGATAAACATAAATGTATCCCCTTTATTTGATGAGTATGACAATTTTGTCGCGAACAAATATGAATAATTTAGTTCAAAAATTAAATATGAATAATATTATTTCTTACAGATAAAATAAAAACTTTAGCAATGATCGCATTATTGTATTTAATAATGTTATATGAGATCACGTGACGCTCCTAAAATAAGTAAATATATTAAACTGTGTAAAAATTATTAACAAGCCTATTGTAAAAATAGTTGTTTTGTTTTCATTAACACCCCATCACCAAGAGTTCATTTTTCCATTGACACTCTTACATCCTAATCTCTATTATTATTTAATAAGTAAATTTGATTAATTGTTAACTTTTCCATAATTTTAGGTAATTTTACTTATTTATCATATTTTAATAATTTCATATATGATAAAAACGAATTTATATTACTAATCTTATTTTTTAGAAAATAAATAATAATTTTGTATTAGATTGTTATCCTGAAAATATAATTTTATATATAAGAAAAAATAATTTATGTTACTAATATTACATTTTTATAAAATAAGTTAATACTTTTATATTAGATTATTATCTTAAAAAATATATTTTATTATAAAATTTAAGTAAATTTCTGACTCATTTGTAGTTTCTCCCTGATTTAAGTAATTTTCTTATTTTTCATGTTTTAATAGTTTTATATACAATTTATTGTATAATAAAAATGAATTTCTATTAATAATATTATAATATTATAAAATAAGATACTTCTTATATATTAAATTCTTTTTTTGAAAATATATTTTCTATTATAGGATAAAAAATTAACATATAAAAAATTATAATTAAATAGAAATCAAGCAAACATTTGTATAAATATACTTCTTAAGAATATTATGCTATGTGAGTGTTGTCATTTAATTTTTAAGCATAAATCATAATTTATTATGATGTTTTTGAATTAATAAAATATAAACTAATAAGTATCCGTAAGAAAATTATGCCCGTACATGCGGACAAAACATCTAATTTTATTTTATAGATTATATATATTGTTTTTTTTGTCATGAAGATTATATATATTGTTCATGTTAAATAATTTGTTTGGTCAGCAACTGTTGATAACATTTTTGCGATGGTAATTCACAATGTATTAGTGACATCATTTGTACATGTAGTTCAATTGCTTCCAAACCCTTTACCATATAAACTGAAATTTGTACTTTATTATTAGGTTTATCAAACACAAATCAAATTATAAACTATTCATTTTTTAAACTAAAGATTGTAGATACAAATTTTCTTGTGGCCTTATGTTATATTGGTCAAATAACCATGAAACTTTAGCCATTGCTATAACTAATTTTGTAGTTATAATTTTTTTTTTTGTAGTATATGCACTATCCTTATAATTTTACTTAGGATAAATAACTATTTTAAATCTTATTTTGGTAAATTATGATATTTTTTTAGTCAAATTTAATTTTAGTAATTTCGTAATAGAATATTGACCGGAGAAAATTTTTTATTAAATATTAATTAATAATTAGATTACTTCGCTTTTAAAAAAGTTACTTTATATGTTATCATTTGATTCCTTTTTTTTTTTAAATTCAACGATTGTATTATTTGAATTTTACATTATTTATACCATAATTATTTTATTTTTAAAAAGTTCGATCTAGTCAAAATAATCTAATAAGTATTTCAATTTTTGTTGACTCGATATTGTTGTAGATACTGTTATTGTCAAATAGATTCTTACACATCTTTGAGATACAAAATTGACCGGAATCAAATATATAAAATTTGTGTAAGAAATAACAGTCGTGAAAATAATCTAAAATGCTCATAAACAATCTCACATATTATTGTAATCTGAACATAATATGATAAATATATTTTGTTATTTATGAACAAACTGTGGTGTATTTTCAGTATAGAGTTTAGATATTAAATTTTAAATAATTTTATATGTTTTAACAATATATATGCATCTACCCCAAGGCACATACCATATATGCTTTGATAGAATTTTGTTTTTCTCAATATGAAATGTCTAAGAGGGCTAAATTTGATTATATTTCGCTTTAATAGCAAAAAAAAACTAAATTTAGTCATTTACTTATTCAATTATTTTCTTATAGGATATGTAACTGTAATTGGAAACCAATTATTCTATGCCACGTGAATAAGGAGATAGAAATTGTGAAAGAAAATCTTCAACTATTTCTCTCTTTCCTTTCTTCTGTTTCTTAGGGTAAATTAAGTCTTTCTCTCTCTCTCTCACACACTATATATCAACCATTAAATTCAATAGCAGGCTCATCCTCACTGCAATTATATCTTTCAAAACTATCAATAGCCCTCTCCTTTGAACTTTACGTTTCAAAACCGCTTCATAAATCCATCAACGGTTTTCCGACATAAACCAGGCTATCGATACATAAGGGTTTCTCCTATTTTCCATCAACAACTTATATCTGTGTTGTTGGATATTATAATTTTTCATTAATAATTAATATATCTTAGATTTTGTTCTTTTAAAATTTTCAGTAGATTTATTGCACCATTCCATTTTATGGCAAAACTATCAATAAGACAGTAACATCTTATAAGCCCTTTGTAAAAAAAAAAACATCTTTGTTTATCTATCATGTTCATATACATACATCAAAAGATGAATAATTCTTTATTATTTTGCTATTGGGACCGTATACTTGCATAACTATTTGGGAACATAGTTGTTCATAGATTTAATTTTTTTTCTTCTGGTTTATAGAAAGAGGAGTGAGACAAATTGTATGGAAGAACAATAAATCAGAAAGAAAAGAACATTTGATTCTTCTGAGTTCACGCAGTCAAACTTAAACAGGTACGGCTGGTTATATATATCTTACCCTTTTTCATTTTGCATTTGAATATGTTATTAAATGTAAACATATATTGGGGGAAATTTTATATATGTATATCTTTGATTCGTAGGACAAATATCATTTGATGTTTGATTGTCCCTGCATATACACATGATACAAACTTTTTTGTCTCCTTCCCTGATACAATATTTGTGAAAGAACAAGATAACATTTGGTATATGTGCTTTCACAGTTGAGATTTCTAACAAATTAATGAAAATAATTATTTTTGGTGTTTAAATCTCAGCGCGTGATTTTCATCAAATTTCGCGCGCTAAAAAATTGATTCGTTGAAATTTCAATAAATAAACCAACAAATAAATAAACCAACGTCAAATATTTTTAATATTCAATTTTTTTTCATGTTATGACGTGTAGATTTATGGATGATTAACATGTACTTATTTATTATTTTCTTTTGTTAAGTTATAATTATTTTTCTTATATATTATCGTCTATATGTACTTATGTAGTTAATATAAAGTAAACACATGGCAAACTTTTCATAGATATATATATATATATATATAATATAATAATTTAAAAATTGGATGTTTAAACCATAATATTTTATTTGAAAATTTATATAGCTAGTTTTAGAACATTTCCTAGCTAACACTGTATTGTATTTAATCTATTTATGATTATTTTGTTTTCTATAGACAAAAGAATCTACTAAATATTTTTTGTACTTTTTCCGTATGTTCTTTATCTCGTTTTCCCTGCAACAAGAATAAATTTTATATAAAATTTTCTCCTAGTAAAAATTAAAATGATATGTATTTCACTTTCTTAATAACAAATTAATTCTTTTTCAAATTTATCTTTTCTATTCTACGTCACGATGGTAGATAAATGAATGACGAATGTAATTAAATGAATGGAAGGAACGAGATTCGCCAATCCACTTATAACCCAAAGTTTTACTTAGTCTCATTCATCATTCTATTTTTCATTGTAAACTGAGAAACCAAATAACTTTCTAAGTAAAACCTATTCATTTTCTTCTTTTCTTCTTTGGATTGATACTATGACCATCAGTCAGCTTCTGAGAAGGTTTGTTTATAATCTTAGTTTGTTTTTCCAAAAAAAATGGTTAAAGTAATTTGTTTCTGAGTCTGTATGAAATTCAGTTTGTGTTCATTGTGATGTTATGTGTCTTTGGGTATTTATTTCCAACTGGTGGGTCCTTTGATTACCTCAGTTTCATTTTCTAAATTGTCAGATTGTTGCCTGTTTCTCTTTTATTTTCAAGATCTTAAAATAAAAAGAGATCAGAGAAAAGAAAATGTAGTTGACTTGGAAAAGCTAACTTTATGTTGTAGTGAATTTAGTGTGTAGTGAGAGAGAGAGAGAGAGAGAATGTGTCCGTGTGTTACTAAAGGAAAACAAGAAAAGAAAAACCACATCCTTGTAAACCCTAATTAGCTATTATGTGTAGGAATGATCATATTTCTTATTGAAATCACTTTCTAGCAACTCACTTTAGTTTGTTAACTCTTCAGATCTCCCAGAATTTCAAAAATGTCTCTGCCAAATTACATGGAACCAGTGGATGATGTGAACAACAACAACAACAACGGAGACGCCGATAACAACGAGAACGTAAACAATAACAACATGAATGGTGGTGCTAGTTTTGGGGATGAGGAATTCGACAGTGAGAATCCTCGTAAGCGTAAGAGATATAATCGTCACACTCCACAGCAAATCCAGGAGATGGAAACGTAATTTATTCTTTCTTAGCTTTCCATTTTTATAAAAAATATATGGTAATACTTTCACATCTTTAATTAATTGTTTGTTCGTTGAGTAGTTTCTTCAGAGAGTGTCCTCATCCAGATGAAAAGCAGAGGAAAGCACTTAGCCTCAAATTGGGACTAGACCAACTTCAGATCAAATTCTGGTTCCAGAACAAACGCACCCAGAACAAGGTATTAATATTATATCTTTACCTATGTACTTAACGTTTGTGACAAACATCAGTTGGTTTTCAGCATGGTATGTCACAACAACGTCTAGGTGTTGTATGAAACGCAATTAAAAATATTCATTACTTCTTTTATTAAATTCTTTAATCACGTCAGAGCCAAAAACCTCGCTGTCTTTGTTATTCATACCCTTCAAAGAAACCAAGAACCACCACCAAGTAGATTTTTCATTTCATTAAGACTTGCTTAAGATATTTGTTTTCTTTCATTTTTTTTTTTCTTGCAGAATCATGAAGAACGTTGTGTGAACTCACAACTTCGTGACCAGAACAGTATGCTTAGAGATAAAAACCACCACTTGCAACAAGCTATCGCTAATGCCGCATGTCATAATTGTGGAGGTCCCACCGCAGTTCGCGAAATGTCTTTGGATGAAGATCATCTCCTCCTCGAAAATGCTAAGTTAATCAAAGAGGTACGTACTATATATGCGTGTACTATAGGATGAATAAGTTTAGTGAACTATGCCCCTTTACAATGTTTTATTTAATGTAAAATGTCAGACATACACACATATATTATTAGTCTCGTAACCATTTCAATAACACCTCATATATATTAGCCTTTGTTTCCCCAACAGCATACATTATGTGGATTTGAAAGGAAAGACATTACTATATATTCATATTGCAGTGACTTCAAATATTAATTTTTCTTTTGTATTTCTCTTTTGGGTTCAAGATCCATGAATTAACTGAGAAGATGACCAAGCATACAGGCCAAGCTGTAATGAGCTATCCTGCTATGTCTCCTAATCAAGCTCCACCTTTCCAGCACCCGATGTCGACAACTAATGGAAGTGTTGGAAACCTCTGGGGGATGAAAGAGGCAGATAAGCCATTCATCATAGAGTTAGCAGTTGAAGCCATGTCGGAGCTTATGAAGTTGACTCAAATGAATGAACCGCTGTGGAAGGGAGGAGTTTATGGCACGATGCTAGATTTGAATGAATACACAAGAGGGTTTCAAAACGGACTCGGGCCTAGGCCGGTCGGGTTTAGAACCGAGGCAACAAAAGAAAGTGCGATGGTGTTAATGCACCCGATGGACATTGTTCGCAGGCTAATGGATGTGGTAAGTTCATTTAATCATTCAAATTATGATGATAATTATATAAGCCTTTTTGTCAACAACATACATTAGCGTATACAAGGTTTTGTAATTACTTAACGTGGTATTTGCAGAATCTATGGTCGACCATGTTTGCTGGAATGGTTGGTGGAGCCATGACTCATGACACCCTCTTGATTGGAGCCCCTGGAAACTTCGACGGAACTATCCATCTGGTAAATCGTCATATTTTCTTTTCTATATAATTATGCAAGAGGAGTTTCTAACACAACAAGAATGATATATCATTTTGATATGAAACTATATCAGTAATAAAATAACCAATATTGTTCTAAAGTGTTAGGCGTTGAGTCACCGCCACTTAGCTGATAACTCTTTTTTTTTTTAACATAGAATATAAGTAACCAATATTTTCTTTTGTTATTACTTCATTAGATGACTGCTGAATACCAAGTTCTTTCGCCACTAGTCTCAACTCGCAAATGCTACTTCGTCCGCTACTGTAAGCAGTATGGTGAAGGTTTATGGGGAGTGGTCGATATATCCATCGACCATCTCATTCCAAACCTTGAACTTAAATGTCGGCGAAGGCCCTCTGGATGTGTGATTCAACACCTGCGAGAAGGAGTCTCCAGGGTATAAACTAAAACTTTGTGTATAATTTGTCTTCTTATGGATTATTGTGTAGGAATATTAAAATGTTTTATCTTTGTTTGTTTTGAAAAAAGGTTACTTGGGTTGAGCATGTGGAGGTAGATGACAGAGGTGAACTCCATGAAATGTTTAAGAACTTGCTCATGTCTGGCCAAGCTTTAGGTGCCAACCGCTGGGTTGCTACATTGTACCGCCAGTGCGAGCGGTTAGCCGCCATGATGGCTAAAAACATTCCATCCACAGAACCTGATGCTCAAATAAGTATTTTACTACTCTTAATTATGATCTTAAACTTTTCATAAATATATATTACTTCTATGAAAATAAACCCTCTATGTTGTTTTTTTCCTAACCATTTTGTGTTAATGGTGCAGTTGTAACGGATAATGCGAAGAAGAACATGCTGAAACTAGCTGAGAGGATGTCAAGAGGTTTCTTTGATGGAGTGACAACTTGTACGTCAGATAAATGGCTTAACTTGCCTGATCATCGCACAGGAGATAATGTGAGAGTGATGATGTCTGGGAACAACTTGAATGAGTTAGGAAGGCCTGCAGGTCTCATTCTCTGTGCAGCCCATTCGTTTTGGGTCCCGGTTCCTCATATCACTGTCTTAGACTACCTCAGAGATGAGAACAATCGAATCAATGTTCGTTCGCACCTTCCTTGTTTTTTTTTTTTGGGACAATAGCTTATCTTTGTTTTTGTCTAACATGTTTTGAAATGTTTTGTGCAGTGGGATGTTCTCTTCCTTGGAGGCACTCCTCAGAAGCTGACACAGTTTTTTAATGGGAATGACAATAGGGACTGTGTAACTTTACTCCGGGTATAATATTACATGACTTTATTTTATTTTAACATCAAACGGCTATTCTGTTACACCACGTATTGTATTTTTCTTTTTTAAATATATGACATGTTTTTTTGTGTGTGTGGTTACTAGAGCCGAAACACTGAGATGATGATGATTCAAGAGAGCTCTACTGAGCCAACAGCTTCGTTTCTGGTCTATGCGCCTATTGATTCTCTATCAATGGATAACATTCTCAATGGAGGTGACGCTGCGTATGTGCCACTACTTCCTTCAGGTTTTGCTATACTTCCAGATTGTATGGCTCAGGGAGGGTCAGTGGTGAACGTTGCCTTTCAGATGCTGGTTGATGCATCTCCTTCGGGTACGCTGACTGTTAGCTCTGTTTCAACCATGGAGAGTCTGATTTTAGCAGCGGCCGAGAAGATCAGAGCTTACTTTACTCCGCAAACTGCTTAAACGGTACATCACTTAACCCACCATTTAAGTAAATAAACTTAGGAACCATTGATATTTGCTAAGGACTTTTTTTCTTTTTACAAGAAAGTAAGTTGAAGAATTTGGAAAGCTTCAGAAGTGGAGGAGTCAAGAACGAACCTGACAAGAAACAATTCAGTTCTTGAATGGTTCGGGAATTGACTTCATTGTGAACTTTTGTTAAGAAACTTTCGTTATTTCAGTTTTAAGTACTTTTGTTTCATTTGGATTTTTAAAACTTTCTCAACTCATTTCTCTCTATTTGTGTTTCAACTTGACTAAAAAGATATTGGGTACTCTTTTCAATCTATTTGTGTTTCAAATTTGTTTTTTTTCCCCTGGTATTTTGTGGTATCTTTTTGTTTTCTTTTGCTGTCTATCTTGTAAGTTTGGTTTCTTAGAAATTACAGAGCTTGACTTCCGCAAGTCTTTCTCCGTGTTTCATGAGAGATTGCAAAGAGCTTTTTAGCTGTTGCCTTGGCTATGGTTTTGCACTAACCAAACGGTTTGGTCCAAACCCAACCAGGCAAAAAGGCTCTGAGCTGCTAATTTTTCTAGGGTTGGTAAGGTAAGTTGTTATTGTTGATTCTTAGTAGTAACCTCATCATCAAGCACGCTTTCTCCTGGAGAAAATAAATTACTTTTACCATGAAAGTATGAAACTGGTCAACAGGCTCATATCATATCTCTCATGGTGATTCAGTTCATTTGCTGATGGTTTCTGCATTTCTTATGGGGAGAATAAGCAATTGCATTTTTTTCTTTGGGTTATGGTACCATTACAAAATCTTATGAATAAATCTATTTACCTTTTGTAAGTAACGTTACGTCTGTAGTCATTTTAAACAAATTATGTTGACTCTTTTCATCATCTATGTATCTAAGCTCTTCTCTATAGAGTTTCACCTGAGCTTTGACTAACTTTGAGTTTCTTACTGCTCTTCTGCTTAAGCATCTCCTTGATCTCTGTCTCTCTCTTGTCCACAACTTTCATCAAATCCTTGAAACTCGCAGCCTTCAAACTTCCCCCTGATCTAGAAGAACTGGCTTCTTCGCTCGCTCTTACTTTACCACCCTCTTCTTCTGTTCTTAACTGTTGGCATTGCCAGAAAACTTTCCAGCAGAAGAGGGTGAGTGCAATGAACCAAACGATGCCACAGATTAGGAACAGCCCCCAGAAACTATGTACCGAGATCTGATAGTTCTCTGTGTCTGCAATCTGCATTGTGCATTCGTGGCTGTAGGTAAGCCATTTCTTGCGTATTTTCTCCAGTTTTCCTTCTTCAGACAGCTGCAGGATCGCTGTTGACATGTCCACAGCTAGAGGAGAGTCTCTCTGGAACGCCTGCAACAATCAAGATCCGTTAAGCAAAGGTTTTGATGGATTCTTTTATGTCTTGAAACAGGTTTTTACATACAAATCCCCAGCCTGTCCGAGTGAATTCCGGTCCAACAGTACGGAACTTGCAGTTGCTGTTTGACAAAAGAGCTTTGATGTAAGGAAGCTCATCGACTATAGCTGCCACGCCACCGGCTCTAGGACCAAGTTGAAGAGCAGATAGATACTCTTCTTCGTCTTTCAGCGCAATGATTCTTGATGGAGCTATGCTAAGTTCGTTGACGAGATATTTGTACGCGAATGCACCATCTTGCACTCCAATGGGTTCGTTGCTTGCTATCAGACTCTCCATTCCATCTATCCGAGATGTTAGCTGTTGAACTGTGAGGATCGACGTGAGACTGGCCGTGTAGCTTGAGTTGATGATCAGAACCACAAATAGCCATATGAGTAGCACAAACCTCCCCAGCGTACTCACCGTGTTCTCCCCTGAAGATCAAGAAAAAAAAAAGAAGAATATAAAATAACATAAAAGGGAGAGTGATGTTTTGTAGGCTCCAATTTGTAATAGAGTACATACTTTGAGAGAAGAACATCGTTGAGAAGCTAAACCTGTTGAAGACCATAAAGGAAGGGGCCAAGCTTTAGTGCCTTAGTACATACTATGTCTGTCACATCTTATCTCAGGAAGGTCAAGAAGTGGAACTAACCAGAAAACGGTGATGATTTGACGCCTAGGAGGTCCACGAAACTCTTCATTAAAGCGGTGTTCAAGAATCCAGATGATGACTCCCACAAAGAGAAAGAAAGCTCCGGTCACAGCCCACATCTCAACAGTGAATGGTTTCAAGAACGACCAAGGACTAGATTTGGCCCCCTTCACTGGAGCCACCACCACAAGGCTGTGACAGCATTTACCTCTCTTACTCTCTATCTT
>JABAYD010008650.1:0-25396 GCA_014822095.1 Diplotaxis tenuifolia
TGTTGGTGCGAGTGTGTTTACTCGGCTATTGTAGATGCGTTGATCGCTTTAGTCGCTGGATCGGTGTCTTCTTCTGGGTTTCTCTCCTCCGATTGGGTAAGATCGTTGGGTTCGGAAACTGGTTGTTTCTCGACCGTTGCGGGGATCATCGATTTGGGGGCGTTCTCCGCGGCTGGTGGAGTTGGTTTTTCCCGTTTTGGTTTTACGATTGCGATGGCTATTTGCCCTAGCTTATGATCCGCTAGGAAGCAGGATCGCGACTGTCTCTGGCATCCCCAAATTGCTGCGACTCCCGTAGGAGTCGGAAATTTGATGCCTAAGTGGTATGTCGATGGGGCTGCATTCAAGCGTTTATCCAAGGTGTTCCGATGATCACGTTTTATATGGCTGGTCAATCAACGACCGCGAAGGTAACGATCTTAGTTACTTCTTTTGCAGCGACCAGAAGGTTGCTCGATCCAAGAGTCATCACAGTTTATCCCAAGAAGCTGGTTAACAGTTTTTGCATTGGCTCGACCTCTAAGAGTTCGACGCCCATCCTTGTCAAGGTATTGCGGAAGATTATGTTGACGGTACTTCGGGGTTAAACAAGATTCGGGCGAATTCCACGGCCCCTATCACTAGGTAGATTACAAGTGGGTCGGCGTGCGGTTGGTCGATGCCAGCCGTTTCTGCTTTCTCGAAGGTGATTGCATCGTTCCGAGTGTCACATGATGGCATTGGCCAGTTTGAACTTGTCTCAGTCTTCCGTTGGTAGGACTTAATAGACAAGATGGTGTCGCTGTAGAACTGCGACCCACCGATGATCATATTTACCATGTGACGGTTATTATCGTTCCCTCTCGCGTCATGTCTTCTTCCGTGTTTCTCATCCGACTCATTTCCTCGAGGAGAGTTATCTGCCTACAAAGTTCTCTCGGTTTTTGGGGGGCGGTCTGAGTCGCGGATGAGATCCTTAACGCTGGATATCCCATAGAGTTCTCCTGCGAGCAGTTTAGCGGCCAATCTCGCCACGAGAGCTTTGCAGTTTATGGTCGAATGGCCTCGGGTCTAATGGACTAGTCGTAACTCGAATTCCTGGTCCACGTGTTTCCCGAAGTTCACCCATGCTCGGATCTACAATTGATGACGTAGTTATGCGCTCCCTGGAGATCTTGTCTTTCGTGACGGACGTATTTGTCGTTACGAAGGTTTTCTTTTTAGACTTCTGGTCAGACATAGCGTCTTTCGCAGACGTTTTCGTCGGCTTATGCTGTTCCGACAGAATATTAGTTTCCTCCTCGATGGTAATTTAATCGGTAGCTTTGTAGAGCACGTCTTGAATCGTACGCGGCTTCTCGAGAGTTATCCACTTTCTGAATTTTGAATTGAACCAGAGCGACTTTCTTAGTGCAATTATGGATTTTTTGTCGCTTGTTCTACTAACCATTACCATAATTAGCTTGAACTTTCTCATAAAGTCGCAAAGGGGTTCGTTTCCTTCTAGGAAAACCTCCCGAGGTTGGTGTTGGAAATTTCTCTGTTTATGAAAATAGAGTATTGCTTGAGAAACTCCGAAGCAAGCTGGCGGAAATCCCGATGGAATTCCGCTTGAGTCGAGACATAATGATTTGGAAAGCATGTAAGTGCACTTTGGGATCGGTCGTCCCATCGTAGGTTGGCACCTTACGCTTTCTAGGTCAGATAACTTGCTCTCGGTGATGCGAGCCGTGAAAGGCATTTTTCGAGACTCAGACATAGATCAAAGGAGAAAGAGAAAGGTGCTGCGACTGGAACATCAGAGCTCACGCCAAAGGTGAGCAGATGGGCCGGATAAGCCATCGCCATGACTGCAAGTGAAACGAGTCTATGGGTGATTGGTGAAAATGGTTACATCTTTCTCTCTATACTTGATCATTTTTTCTTTCTTTTGCATAAACGATCGAGTAATTTTGGTCTTAGGACCGGGTAAATGACCAAGGCTGTAAAACGGTCCATTTAAAGGAACCATGGATAAGGCATGGTCGCATTTGTCCATAGATCATGGTCGTTTGGCTTGATCGGGTTTTGATGATCTGGTTGGTTCTGTGATAAGATGGCTTGATCTAGATCCGAAAACTGAACCTAACTGTTTTGTTTGATTGACTAAGATAGTCGATAATTATTAAGAGAATACACAGGTTGAACTTAGAAAGAATCCAATTAGATGTTGCATGCATTAGAAAATTACTCATTAAGATATCAACTAGATACTTATGTTTTGTTGGTTTCAGGACAAGAATGTGATCGTGGGAAGAATTTGGCTTTAGCCGTGAAGACTTGAAGCCAAGGATGGATGGGTCGTTAGATAAACTGATTAGAATCGATTACTTTGTACTAGCTTAGGGATTCTCATTATATCGAACCCTTGTGATATAAATAAAGAATCAGTTTATTTTTTTTCATATTGACTCTAATATATTTGCATATAGACTTTAACAAATGAATTACAGAATAATCAAACTTGATTTAAGAGTATAAAAGTATTAAAATGAATTGGACGGCCTGATCATACCATGGTCGATCCTTAGGAACCTCACGAGACTTAAGATTCAGGTTTGGATGGCGGCGGAGCACGGCGGCAGATGGAGGCGGAGCATAGTGGCAGACAGCGGCGGAGCACGACGGCATACGTTGATGGAGCACGGCGGCAGACGGCAGCGGAGCACGGCGGCAGACGGCAGGGAGCACAGCGGTAGACGGCGGAAGTGCATAGCGGCAAACGGCGGCAGACGGCGACGGAGCACGGTGGCAGACAGCGGTGGAGCACGGCGGCAGACAGCGGCGGTGCATGGCAGCGGAGCATGACGGGAGACGGCGGTGGAGCACGGTGGTAGACAGCGGCAGACGGCAGATGGAGGGATGGAGGCATGGAGGCAGCAGAGCACGATCGTAAACAGCGGCAGACGGAAGATGGAGGAAAAGCATGGAGGCAGACGGAAGCAGAGCACGGCGGTGGAGCATAGCTGTAATCGGCGGTGGTGACAATTTTCAGCGACGGCACGTTAGTGCACACATGTAATAAGCAAATCTTCCAGAGGTGCGTGCAGCTTTGTCTGGACTCTGATTTAGGTTTAGTTGGAGTTTACAGTTTTGTCTCGACAAGAGGAACACAATGGTAGCCTTGCATGCTTAATATTCTCAACGGTTATTACCTTGGGTTACAAACAGTGGTGACAAATGGGACGTGGTCTCGACGTGTGGTGGCTTCGATGGCTAGCTTCGCAAACACTTTCTCTACAAAAACTCAACACTTCTCTTCTCAACTATCTCTCTTTCTATAACTTTGTTTTTGTTTGAACCATTAGAGTTCGTAATACGTTTTGGATGTCATAACCATTAGAGTTCGTAATACGTTTTGGATGTTTCCTCATTATAACCTTTCCAAAAAACGGAAAAACCCAATGGAAAAAATCCGGTTAAAACCATGGATAAGGAAAATGAGTACAACACATATTACTCCTCCTGATTTGAACCTCACTTGGTGAATAGATCTTCTGAATTGTTACTTGAATGAACTTGAATTACTTGTACCTCTCATGCCTTTGTAATGCGTGGGTGAAGGAAACTTTCGGCATGATACGCTTCTTTGTCGTCGACCATCCCATGTTCTGACCGGACCTCGACCAAAACACTCTCATAGACCACATATGCAGAGCTTGGTAATGTATGCTTATAATCCAAACCGGAGCTCCAAAGGTGATTAGGTCGAGCTGGTATGTCTTCGTGTAATAATGACAGGCTGGTCTGTTGAGTCATGGATCTCAAGACACACACACCCACGGCTTGCCTCTTGTATGGCTATGCTATCCGCATGATACTACAAGGTATTGCAGTCCCACGTTCTTTGTTGCTGCAATGACATGGATTGCATAGACTGATTTGAATTGTCCTTATGGAACTTCTTTTACTAAGTATTTACTTAGTCTATCATACTATGTGCAGCTGCTTTGTTTCAGTCCATAAACAGTTTTGTTCAGCTTATACAATGATATTTTCTTGAAAACTTCTTATCTCATCTTTGAGCTCAATATATTTCTTTATCCAGTGGACCATATGCGGATTACTACATCCTTTATACATTAATCTAGTTTCTTTCTTATGTCCAGACTGTATCAATTTCAAAATATGTAGTAGCATCCACCACAGTCTCTATTCCTGATCTCTGTGAGAATCCTTGTGTGACAAGCCATGCTTGAATGCTGTAAGTAGAAACATGGACAACTTAGACCACGTGATTATGTTCTTCATCTCACAATTTTACTTCTCACAAGTCTCATCTATATTCCACTGGTTTAATAATAGGGCGTCCTTATTTATTGGCCAAATATGCTCTCTTCTTTAAACTATTTAACCCCACGTTTCTTTTTCTGATGAATGCATTCTAATATTAACGTGGGTTCATGATCCTCGCTTTTATATCTATAAGTTCAAGTGCTACTTTATATATGTAAATACAACATCGGTGTCGACACTCTTTATATATATATATGTTCCATTATGTTCTAGACATGATATAATCGATTGAGATTTCATTATTATCAGGACCACTTAATACTTTGCAGCTTGGCGTCCCAAGCCACATCGTATGGTACATGTACCTTATAGCCAGCCGGCCTTATCCCCAAGTCTAGTATGGTTTCCTTTGACCTCGGATTTGTTATCATTCTATGCACCTTTCTTTATTTTTGTTTCTGAGGATTCTTATCTTATGGAAATTATTGGTCTACCACGTTTCATACGTTGTCTAGACTCTATAGCAATTTGATTGTGTCTCTTCTTGGACATCAAATTCGATGGTGCTTTACAAGCTGGTTTATATATGACTTATTCATTCTTTTTCGGGTCAGCAAATATGTATGGCATTTAATTAGCTAGCTTTTGTATAATCTTTGTATTTATCTTTGGACGTCTTATTTCATTTTCTCTAGTCCGAGGATCTTGCCGAGACAATAATAGTTAATTCCATTCTATTTGTTTTATTCTTTTACTCTTTTACCAGCTTATTATTTTCTCCCTTGATGTTGGATAGTCGGATTCATTAAACATGCAATCTGTGTACCTCGCCTCAAATTAATCACCCATATTTGGCTCACGGTACTTAATAATCGTGGGAGAATCATATCCAACATAGATCCCCATCCTCTGCTGAGGATCCATCTTAGACGGCACATATGTCTGTGGTGGTTTATTCAAAATGTCTTAAGATGGGATATGTCTGGCTCATGACCCGTAATCAATTAGAGATGGGAATATATATGCTCACTAGATGGCTTGATGCGTATTAACTTTAGATACATGTAAAACTCGTATGTCCCCAAGCTTTAGACTGGGAGTTTGGACCTTATAGGTAATGGTTTATGCGGCCATTTATAGTATGTACATGTGCCACGGGTTTGTCCTCACTGCCCCCCCCCCTCATGGACATACTATATGCTTTTAAATGCTTGGGACATTGTAGCCTAATGAGTTTTCCTTGTGTACATGTTACACACGTGAGATTCTATATGGGATAACTCTGTGTGCCCATTTGTATATCAATCTTTGCATCATGTTTAGACCAGGATGGCCAATCCGATCATGCCATAAAGTGTATACATTTTCTTGGGTAAACCCTTTTGGTTACCATGGCTTTTGTCTCTATCATACTAATCATGGCATAGTCAAGATCAGTAGAGAATGCAAGTATAGTCTCTACCACTTATTTTTTCTTTTAATAATTTTGAAGGAACTTTGGTTTCTTTTGCCCATTGTTTCTATATGGAAACCATTCTTATATCTTATATCTTGTAAACTCAATGGGTTTCTATGGGTGAATATAGAGCATTAGATTTCTCTAGTCTGTGTGCCTTTTAGGCAACAACAATGTACTTAGCCTCTTTCGGCGCCAATGTACTTAGCCTGGTTAGGCGCTAATGTATTTAGCCTAGCCGTAGCTCTTTAGGCAATTCTATACTGGTCGTAGGCTCCTATCTGACTAGCTATACCCACAACATTGCCTTATATTTTGGAATTTTCTAAGCCATTACTAAAATCGTTCATTCATCTTATAAAGTTCTTAAATCAGACAAAGCAATGGCAATAGAAATAAACTCAAAGAAATCATAAAGACAAATCTATCTATAACAATAAAGTTGAGTTTTTATCTCTCTTTAAGGGGAATTAGTATACGTGTCTTCTCTTTTTCGCTGGATAATCTAATTTTGCTTTCTTTCTGGGCTTTTAATAAATATCCATATCTGTCCCATCTTCTATCAGGATTTTTTTTCTAAAGCAACCAGATTCTCCATCACTCTTCGTCTCCTAAACACTCCGATTACCACCCCTGAAACGTAAACCGTTTTCATATTAGATCTCTTTTAATCTCAATAATTACTTCGAATTCACTACTCATCCCACTCTCTCTCAATTTAACATCAAAGGTAACCATCTGAAAACCAATTCAGTCTATATGTGTGTTCTTCTCGGCGATGAAAACCCAATCAGTCTTCCACCTTCTCATACGATACGACTGACCGTTTCCGCTCACGCTTCACCGTCGTGAAGCGACGATCATTAAGCTCCCAATAATGTCAAGCCATCAAGATCATCCATGATTCCCACTAACTCTTCTTCAACAGAGGCGTCGCTCTACCTTCTCGACTTCATTTCACTCTCACGTATATATACACCTCCTCAAAGCGTTAGTTATATCCTCGATATCTTTTGTTTTGCATAGCTTCTGGTTTTGTTCAAGAGTTCTTTTCCAATCATGGCAACTTTTCAAATCCATTTATCTGAATTGAAAGCCAACCGCTGCAGACTGAGTATGTAGACAAGACTACTTCGTTTTGGGGAGACCCATAATTTCAAGAAGGGGTAAACTGATGGGCATTGATATCATTATTGACACGAAGGTAAACATAAATCTTTGTACATATTTTATTTTTTAAGCAGATTATTTTACTTTGTATTTGTTGTCTTCCCTTTCATGTATTCCTTTTGCAGGCCACCCTAATTCAAGGGTCAGCGTTCACTGTCTTAACTCCTACAAACATATCTTGGAAGAAGACACTGTGTATAAGCTGAGTAGTTTCGATGTTGCAAGAAGCAATCTGACTGACAAGTTTGCTGATCCAATGTCAATTAGATTTATTGGGCATACTATTCATGTACAAGTTCTCAATATAGTAAATATATGTTTCACCCTGAAGTAGCGTCAACGGCTTTCTTGTTTTGGTTTGCAGATATCATTGGAGAAGTTAGATGCATCAAAAACATTTACAACCAAGCCACCCAGAGCACTCAACACCCCATCTCAACCTTAAAGCTTGATACTTTGATAGGTATATGCCAATTTTCCTGAATCCATAAAGTGTAAAAGTTTTAACATATTTTTATTTTCCAATTTGTGTTTGATAATTTGGATTTATCCTTCCATTTTAGGTACACTGCAGTTTGTCTTAAGATTATTGAGCTCTGGTGTTGAACCGAAGGTGGATAATGCAACAAATATTAAACCAAATTTTGTCGGAGGTAAAAACATCTCCCTGTTAAGCTAGACGATCTTGCGATTAAGTTTTGCCTTTGTTCAAAGCATTTGTGTTTATGTTTTAATATTATAACCACAAATACTTTTAAAGAAATCTCCTTCATCAAGATATGTTTCAATACAAAGATGACTAACAAATTTTATAATTATCCCACCAATCACTTTTGTTATATGTTTTAAAATGTTTATCATTCTAGGACGCATGTTTCTCAATGCAACCTCGGGCACTCACAATTGTTTTGGTTCAATGCCTATTTTTAAAAGCAAGAATAAATTAAAGTATTTTTTCCCTTTTAGCAGAATGGTGGCAACGGAACCCAAAAATTAGCACTTCCCCAATGACTCCAAGACATTGTTGGCAACACCCTAACCTTCCATTTGAATCTCTCCCAGTTCAACTACTCATCAAAGCTTAACAGTTCTGTATAATCTGATCAAAGTCAGCACCCTCTCTACCTAATTTTGAATTAAATGTAAGTAATAATACTACTTATGTATAGTGTCAACAAGGCTTTAAACTTGTCGTCTTTTGTGGATGCTTGCAGTTTCTCAGCGAGAGAATGATCATCCTGGTGATGATAAGTCTGGTGCTAGAGCAATCAACAAAATCCCACATGCTTTGAACCTTATTCGCCTGAACAATGGAGGCTGCACATCTAAAGTGAATGTTACAGGTCAAACATTCCCAGGCTACGTCCCTATTTAGGACCATGCTTCTGATAGTTACAAGGGATAGAAGTTGGTTGAAGAGGAAGGCTACAGCGCTAAGAAGACCCGCAAAGACTAAGGGGTCTAAAGTGAGAGTGAGCTACTTTAGTGTCATAGCTATTTTGCATTTCAGATTTTATTTTTAAGTTTTCTGCATTGTGAGTAACTTTAGGTTCTTCGAATTGTTCCCTTTAAAATAATTTCATAGCCTCTATACTTGAAGATAACGAGTTCATTCCCCCTTTCAAGATCATATGCATATTTGACTTTTTTTTTTGTTGACAACTTGGACTTGCATTATCTAATAAACAAACTATGATAGAGAAAATTAACATTGCAATCCACGACAACTTGATAGGTTATACAAACAACCTAAATTAAAATAAAACAATAATAAGTGACAAACAACCTAAACTATAAAAACAATAACAACAACAGCGAACAACAAGCGTTTCAATACACTAGACAATATGATTACACTAATCAAATTGATAATACTATGGCAAACTTAAATCTAACCTATACACATCACACATACGCACAAGACACAATAGCACACTCGACGTACAAATGAATACAATCAACCAACTGCTCAACATTTAAGCTTAAACTAAACTTCTTAAAATCACATTTTCCAAGCAACACAACAATTGAAGAAAACACACAAAAGAACCTACCGTTAACGCCTCAAAAAACCACCATGGCCAAAACAAGACAACTACAACCACATTGATTAACTTATATCATAATCAGTATAACATAAAACACAAATAAATAAATAACCACGAAGCAATAATCCGCGCGAAGCGCGGACAAACCACTAGTAAAACATAAAGCAAAGCAAACACAGAATTCGAAATCAACATTATTCTTTTAAATAATCACATATTTCATATTCCATAAGATCATTCTTTTATAATGGTCATAGTCACCATCGCCATCATGGACCAAATGGGCTTCTAGATTCTTCCATTTCTGACTCTTTTTATAGAGGTCAACAAGATATCTGGGAGTCCTACATGTTTTAACCCAATGATTCCCCATACCATATCTATGACACACTGACTTGGTCGAGTGTGGTGGCTTAAAAATGCCACGGCCTCCTCTCTTTTGACCATGGCCAAAACTGGGTCCACGACCATGGTTATAGTGGCTCCCTTGTCCACAGCCGTGTGAGGTAGAGTGGCCACGCCCACGTCCTTTCCATCCACCATGGACACGACCGTATGGTTTATCATGATAGACGTGATTGTGCTATTTAGATTCTTTTTTTTTTGCAGCCTTATTGGCTTCAGATAATGGGTTTGATCTAGGTTATTTTCTCACTACATGGTAGTGGGTTGAGTTATATTTTTCCACGGACTAAAGGTCCTGGAATCTGAGATTCCTCCACTCATATATACAGCCTTTGGCAATAACACCGATCTTTGGTGATCATATCTAGATTTTAACTCTGTCTAAAGGTCTAAGGTATTCTCAATAGTTAGATACTGGTCTTTGAGACAATAATTAATAGTGCCTTGTATCAATCTTTCTCATTTGGCGTCATCGTCTTATGTGATTCATTCACCAAGTCCTTTTGACTTTAGGATATCCTCAGTATCCAGTACCTATTTCAAATAATTATCTCCTGAGAGATTTAGGGCAGTTAAATCCAAGTTGATTTTCGACATCGACATCCCAAATCATATATCAATCAATTTAGATCTCTTGAAATATTTAACATGTGGCCATAAACAAGACATGCTATCAAGTCAATAGATTTCTAATATCAAACAAGCCACACGGCCAAAGTGATATATGATGCATAATAAGTCACACAAATTTATCAAGCAAGGGCATCGACCAAACAAGCAATTTCTATATGTTTTCATGCGGTCATGTGGCTATAATGCAAACCTAGCATACTGATTTTATATGTATAGGAGTGGAATTATGGAACCTCAATTTAAAACAATCAGATCATGCAAAGATGATAATAATCAGATCATGTGCATAACATAAACATGTTGGTCGGGATGTTATATGATGCAAACTTGCCACACGACCAAGTAGATATGATGCACTCAATCTTAGAAATCGGATTCTATATGTGCAAGGGTAATATTAAAACATTCAATCAAGGTTTAACAATTAATCAATCAATTTATGATCAATACTAATAAAGCAAGTGAAGCCGCACGGCCAATGGTAGGAACAATATTATCAAACGGTTTCTAAATGTTCATAATGCAATTTTTTTATACACCTTTGCAAAACGGTCTAAGTGATTATGAAAATACGAAATCTCAAAGCAAACAATTAATTCAAATAACCAAATTTCATTGTGAGATTGATCAATCCTAGCAATTGGTTCTAATAATTTCAGATTTAACCATTCAATCATACACAATCAAATGCGGATTTCATTATTCAAGTGTGATATAAAACAGCAAGCAATCGGATTATCAATCAAATTCGGATTCAAGATATTTAACCTCATAAAAAATCAAGATCAAACAATACAAATTTATTTAAGTAATTAATCAATTTAAACAATAAAAAATATTCAATTTAGAGTTTTATAAAATCGATCATATTTGAGATTTTAGGAATTTGATCGATTTCTTGTATAATCATGTAAAATACATGTATGCAGCTAGGGTTTCGATTTGATCATTAGATCAAAGGATTTTTGAGATTCAAAACCATTAAGGTTTTGATTTTAATTGATAAACAATCTCAGGATATCGAACTTGAGGTTATGAGCTTCGATTTACTCATTGGGAGGGTTTGATCTAGTGTCTTAGGGTTTTATTAGGGTTTTGCAAAATTTTAATTGTCTCAGTTTATATCAAACAGTTCTGGATTCGATTTTGGGTTCTCTCTAGGGTTTTGATTTTACCTTAATTCAAGTAGGGTTGAACCGGATCACCAAAGAGAGAAGAACCGCGAGCTGGTACGTGCCGGATCGTGAAGAACGGTCGGGATCGTCAGTCGGCTCGTCGGATCGTGAAGGCTAGTCGGATCGCTATCGGATCGCCTGTCTTTAACCTCATATGTGTTGAATGGACCACCAAAGAGAGGAAATCGCGAACTGATTGAAGCTGAGACGAGCTTGAGCTCCTGTTGATATTAGATTTTAATTCCCTTGGCTCATGAAACAACACGAGGAGCATTAGATAACATGAATGCCATAAGATAACAAGATAGCAGGAATCAACTAAGGTATGATAAACTTATCTTGCACAGGAGTTGAGTTCGGTTAAAAATCCTTGTTGAAATCGGATTTGGTTTCTAAAGTAAATTCGGAGCGCACTGTGTCTGTGCGTGAGAGCGCGTCGGTGGTTAGATCAACAAGCGGTTTGCACTGACGGATTCGTCTCGGCGAGGTCTTCGATTTGATATCTTGATCGTTTTCTAGGTCTTCACGGTTTGAGAGAACGGGCCACTTTGATGTTCCGAGGCAGATTCCTTTGCGTTTAGGGTTGAATAATTTTCGGCTGAGTTGAAGAATACTATGTGGGGGCTTAGGGCTAGACGCTATCGTGCTGATAACGTGTGGTAAAACGAGATAGATGAAAAGGGGAATTGTGTCTATATTATTTATAACATAAGGTGTCTTCATATAAGTATTCCTAAACCTAATAGAAAAAAAAGAAATATTCAAATCCTAAAACAACAAGAAATAGAAAATAGTACATAAGCATAATTCATCTAAGAAAATGATAACTGAACCATCCGCATATAGATTTAATGGCCGGGCCGGTTGGACCGGTTATGGACGGGCTGATTATGGCACTCCACTATATGATTTATAACACAAACACCTTTTTATAGTTTTCTAAGATCTTGTCCTAAATTATTGAATATATTTTTTTTTGTTTTCAATTAATAATTAGTTGGCTTTTGTTTTTTTCTGCCTATAAGTATATTTTAAACTAAATTAAAATCAAAGTGAAATAAAACTAATCCAAACTGAAACAGAATTAATTTTGATCAAATAAAGATAACAGTTTAATTAGAACTAAATTAGCCTAACCAAACCAAATGAACCCAAACCAAATCAAATTTTGACTGAAATTCCACCCTTAGTCATCCTAAGGACCAAGGGGGCAGTTCCAAAAAGAAAAGTCATCTAAGGAACTGCATCAAAAGGAAGTATGGTTATTGGAGGAACTGCATCAGTTTCATCTGTCCATTTTTTTTCCAATATTTGTTCTGCTTTACAATCAACAGATTCACACTCTATTTGGAGGAAGTGTTATGTTTCTACATAAGTGTTACAGAACCACGCTTCTTATATAATCAATCTCAAATCTTACATTTATGACAGTTTTAAATGAGTAAAATACGTGATATACAATATCTAGGAACCTTTGGTGTGAGATTCAATCATTGACTTGGCAATCCACAAGAGGCCTGGGTCATTACGTTTCAGTACCAAATATGGTTCTTGTGCTCCTGTGCCTTCCGACACCATCTCGTCCACAAAGCCAACCACTGAAAGGATCTCAACCGCAGCTGCAAAAACAATCCCGCCTTAACACACACATATATCATACAGAGTTAGTGAGAAGGAAAAAAAACCTGCGAAGTTGAGTATCTTGCGCTTAATTGCAGGGTTTCCCTGAAATTGCATTCATGTAGTTGAACATATCAGACATTTGATATACTAACTCAACTAAGGAAGAATATTACATCAGACCAACTGAACTCACATACCGTACGCAGCCTTTTGAATTTCATTTCATTTGGTTGCTCAATTATGTTCCTGGACCATACAGAGAAAAAAAGAAAAGAAACGAAATCAGAATCTAAATTCATATAGCAATGGACTTCAATCTCTAGACACGTTTGTAAGCTTCCTAGTGTACCTCACTATTTTAAGAATCATTTGTAGCACATTTGTTGCTTCACCGGAGCTGATTCCAGTTTTTAAGGCATTTATGGCTTTCTTGAGACGGTTAGAGATGATGGTAACAGAGTCTTGGATCCTCTGAATCTCCATATCATCTGGATATGGCTCATCAACCTCATCTCCACCAGGTGTATTCAAATTACCATCCGACATAACTGTGTCATTTGATATTTCCATGTTTTCAGCTTTCGCTACACTTGGGCGTGTTTCTAAGTCATACATATCAGAGTCAGCAGGATGGGCAATATCACTCCCGTTTTCAAGCGATCCCGAGTGATGTTCTGGTGCTGATGCATCTTCAGAGGTATCGTCGGGATCAGGCTCAAACTCATTCCTAGAAGCAGAGTGAGCTTCAGGGAGAATTGGCTGTTTATTCTCATCACGAACATCAATAGAGTCATCAGGATCAGGTTCTTCTCTCAGTTTCGAAGCACCGACTTCACTAGTGTGGGAGAGACGGCGATAAGCAGCAGCAACAGACGATTCACGAGCAATTCCCAGATGACTGTATTGATTTCCACCTAGTCTTTGAGAAAAGTTTGCATAATCTCCAATTTCATCAAACAAGTCCTCTTCATCATCATCAAAGTCCTTTGTAACTTTCGCTCCATTCAAAGTGTGGCCCCTCGATTTAGTCCAATCTAAGCTTTCAGCTTCTTTGTTCAACTGTCACACAAACACCTTTCTTTTAAAAAAAATAAAGAAAAAAAAATCTCCAACAAAATAAAGCTGAGACTGGGATATACTTTCACCATTGTATATATATATAAATATTACCTGACTGTCAAGAGCATAAAAGTTTTGATCATGCTCCGTGTATACCATGTGAGCCTGAAATTTTCATTTATATAGAATATTAGCTCTCAAAATCAGACTTAGTAAGAGACATTCAGATTTAGTTATAGAGTAATAAACTTACAAGCTCGTGCAATAGAGTCTTTTTGATGCTCTGGTACTTCCTGAATCCCTTTAGATCATCAGTCCGAAGACGCAAAGAAATCTCTTCCCCTTGATTCTATACCAGTGATGAGCCAAAGCAGAACATTTGAGAAACTCAAAGACTATGAAACACAAGAAGTGGTAGTGTACCTTGTTAAAGCCAAGAAGGCATTTCGGACTAACACCAACATAACCAACAGGAGCAAGTTCTGTCATAATCCCTACTCTCCAGCGATGCTACAAAATAATAAAGCGAAAGCAATTGGTTACATTTTAGTGATATGCTGACGGTATTGCATGAATAGAGTTGTAAACTTGTATATCATAATATGAATAACAACCTTATTCATAATAGCGATAATACCAGGGTCGGATGCAAGCATTTGCATTCTCTTTAAAGCATCAGCAGCAGGAGGGTTTAACTGAAGGAACAAATTATCAAGAAACAGGTTCATAGAATCATCATCATCCACCTTGAGGAGTTTGAAAGAGAAAGAAGTTGAGATTTGACTACATATAGTGAGTTTACCTCTATACCAGGGAGTTGGAGAGTACGGAAATGGCAGAAGATGTAAGGCCCCTGTGGGAGCTTGATTGAACTGGTGGAGAACTTCTTTAGCCTAAGCCTTCTCTCCTCTTCCTCGAAGCCGAGTATTCTCCTGTCAGGCATTGCATCTTTTTGAACTTCATTAGCCTCTTCTTCAGTCACTCCCATCATTCTGATAGTTTTGCCCTAAGAAAGTAAACCAAAGAATAAGCATTTATCAGAGAAAGAACATTTTCTTTGTCAGGAAACATATGCAAACCTCAGTTATGGAAGATTCCTGCAAGCACAAGGTGGAGTGCGCATCAGAAAAGGGAAGTATCAAGTTTGAGCCTTTTTCGTTCAACCGAGGAACGATCAGACGGAGGGTCTCCGCCGTAACGCTGGTTAACCTTCTCAAATCATAACCCAAATCCTTCAGATTAGCCTTGGAATCGATCTCAACCGTGTATTTGTTTCCTCTCCAGGTGACAGAGACTTTCATCGTTCTTCCAGAATCGCCCATGCGATGATGAGATAACTCTAAAAACTATTATCGCCAGGCTCACTGATCTTCAAGGTACAAGGATCGATCAATACCGAATTGAAGACAGCGGAGAGGTGATTGATTGAATGGTGTTACCTCAATTTCGGGAAATTACAAATTCCGATCAGACAGAGAGATTTGAATAGTAAGAACCAATTTTCCTTTGGACTTGTCGACGAAGAAAGACGAATGGATGGCTCTAGACTCTAGAGAGACGGAAGGCTTGGGGTTAAATATCGGATGATTACGTATGCACATACGATGAGTGACCTCAGCAGCCGACAATATTTTTCATAAGAAAAAAAAGTGTACACAATTCATATACACAACTAGATGATAACGCTAGGAGGCGAGCTTTTTTATACTAATGCTCGTTCATTAAAATGATTTTAATATTTTACAGCGCTACAATATTTATCGATTATAAAATGACGAATATAAATGTTGTATACGTCCGGGACTTCATCGGTTTTGATTTGATTGAGACGTATTTTTAGATTTTGGTATTATATTCTTAAGTCTCATTCACGTTTTACTAATTATCATATTATATTCGGTTTGGTTTCTTCTTAATTTAGTTCGGATTAAATTGTAACAAATATCTGAAATCATTCTAAAATATATTTTTAAATCTCAAAAATTAACAAAAAAATTTCAAAATATTTAAATTATTCATAACTCTAACTAAAAATTAATTAAACTATCTAAACTAGCTAAAAGATATTTGAACAAAAAAAACAAAAATATTACAAAAATATTTTGAATACTATAAAATATATAAAAACATAAACATATTCTACATATCATAGTTTAAATTTTGGTTTGGTTCAGATAATAACCAAAAACCAAAGTACTAAGTTCATAAGTCGAGTTTGAATATTTTATATAACGGCTCGGATCCAAATTCGTTTTTTCGGTTCAAATTTAGTTATGTACTTCGACTAAGGTAAGATAAATTATTTTTAAGACTTCATATGTACAAAAAGATTTTAATTATTTTTAAAACTTCATATGCACAAAAATAAATTAAGTTTTGCAATAAAATGACAAAAGTGGATTAGGTTTTATGTGTTCGATTTGTTTACTATTAACTTTCCATAAGTGATTTAATTTTCTACCTTGTTATTTATATCTTAACCTAATCCAAAACATTAAGATTTTAAACTTTTTTCACAGAAATTTTTAAAATTTTAAATTAGCATATTTATATATTTTTATATAGTATATAAATTTATTTAAGTGATATTAATATATATATATATATATATATATATAATATTTTATAATATGAATATCTACTAATGAGATTTCATATTCCTACGATTTATGATAATTTGTATTTTGCTTGGAAAAAATAAAGTTAAAACGTTGATTATAAAATTTTCAATGTGGGACTTTTACTATTTTTAATAATTTATGGTCATTTTAAAAAAAAAATTCAAAATATAAGATATAAGTAAAAAAGTAAATTTTTTTATTATATATTTAATATGATTGTTTAATTTATTTTAATAATGTAAAATTAACAAAAAGAGAAAGGACACGAAAATATGTATTATTCATAATCATTAATTGCATATATATGTTAATCATATTAGGTAATCCCGTAGCTTTAATTTAAGAAAACAAAACATATTTTTTGTACACTATTAATTATTTTAATAGTTAGTTTAATAAAAAGTATAGTATATATTTTATATGGACCAATTAATTTTCTAAGGATTCTAAGAATTGTTCTGGTGATGACATGTGTCTACAAAAACATGTTGTAATGTTCCAGGATTAATATATAGGGGATTAGGTAACCGGTTAATTTGCAAAACAACAAAAAATAGAATATTGACTTTCAATCCGTGTTCGAAAATGCGGACGCCTAGCCGTGTAATCGGGCGCGGCACATGGGTGGTGGGCAAAAGACAAGCACAACGATATGACCCAAATCAGAGTAACTATGCGAGAGCCGAGTTGTTTACCGCCTAGACCGATTAATTGTATAACTCGTCCGTTTAACATCAAATCGGAGTCCAAATTATTTTAATTCCGGAAACATGTAAGGTCCAAGGCATTCCATAATGACTCAAATCTGTTTGGTTGGGTTATTTTCACTTGATACGATAAACACTAATTTAAAAGATTTGGAAGAAAGTCACGAGGCTTTGAGATTCTGAGACAAAATAAACTTGGGATTGCTTGATGCAGACAAAATGAAACTGAATCTTGTATCTTCCATCGCCATACCTTCTTTTCCTTCAAGAAATATAGGTATGACTCTTTTATCTCTTCTTTGTTTGGTTCACTCTAGTTTTCGAAAGTTTAGGATTTTTGTTATAGTTTGGCATAAACACTATAAGAGTTCAGATTGCTTGTTTTGTTCTCTAAGTTATAGCTTATGTTGATTGCTTGATTTCAGGTTGTTCACTTTTTTTTTTGTTATGTAATATTTTGTTAGATTGTTTACTCTGCTTTTTCTGTTGTTTAAATTGACTTGCATTTTAAAAAATTTAGTCATATTCAGTGTTAGAGAAGATGGATAGCCAACCAACATATGCACCTCGTCCTCTTAAGCGAAACGCAAACAATGTGGGATGGGAATGTAACGTCTTGTGTGATCCAAAACATCCAGACAAAGTGAAATGCAAAAGTTGTGGGAAAGAGTTTTCTGGTGGGATATTTAGAATGAAGGAACACATTGCTCATGTAAAAGGGAATGTGTCACAATGTCCCATCTCAACAAAAGCTGATCAAGATAAATGTAAGATAGCAATTCTTGATGCAAAAGAGAAAAAAAAATCTGAAGCGAATTAAGCATGGTCAAGATTTGAGAGCATAAGTGAATATAAATAGGGACAACAATGTTGAGGAGTTGGAAAACGAGACTGAAACTCTTAAAACTCCTCACTTCCAAGTTCCCATTTGATCACTTTGCAACCTGTATTAACCCTGAAGCTTCCTTGTTTGCACAAAGACGGCAACAAAGTATTCATGATGCCATTTCTAAAGATCAGAAGACTCATGCTATATGTCAGTATTGTCCTGGATGGATTTACCAGGCAAATATAGCTTTCAACACTATAAACAATGACTCTTTCATATTTTTTTGTGAAGTATTGGGACAGTTTGGGCCTTGTTGGGTGCCTCTAAGTCAATATCAGCTGAGAGAACCATTGTTAAATGAGGAGCGTCAAAGAACAAAAGAAATGTTAAAGAGTCTAGAAGAAGAATTGGAGAAGGAAAGCTGCTCACTGATGACATATGCTTGGTCTGATATGAAAAAATGAAGTATAATGAATTTGTGTGTGAACTCAAGAAGAGGTACATGTTTTCTTTCATCAAAAGATACTTTTAAAGATTCTCACACTAGTGATTACATCTTCCAATACATTGACCAGTGGATTGAAGATATAGGATCTTAAAAGATAGTGCAAGTGTTCACAAACAATGCTACCAATAATGTGGTTCCTGCGAAGATGCTAAAAGAGAAGAGACCAAGGATATTTTGGATAGGATGTGCTGCTCATACACTTGATTTGAAGCTTGAAGGAATTTCCAAGCTTCAATATTTTCTAAGATAATTGATCAAGCCAAGGCTGTGACTATCTTTGTCTACACTCACCATACAACCTTGCCAATGATGAGATCTTTCATAAAGAATCAAGATATAGTCAAACCAGGAGCGACTAGGTTTGCTACATGTTTCTTAGCATTACATAGTCTATATGACAAGAAGGCACAACTTAAGAGCATGTTTAGTAGTGATGAATGGCATGATTGTAAGCATTCAAAGTGTGTGAAGGGTAAGAATGCATTTGATACTGTTATGAGTCACGGGTTCTGGAGCAGTGTGATGGTTGTGTTGAAGATCTTCAGTCTTCTAGTTAAGGTTCTAAGTCTAGCTGATGGAGAGAAAGTACCTTCTCTTGGCTTCATTTACAGTGAGATGTTAGAAGCTCAAAATTCTATCAAGGAAGCATCAAATCATTTGGAAAAGAATTACGGACCTATCTTTCGTATTATCGATGAGAAGAAAAGAAATAGGTTGGATTTCCCTTTGCATACTGATGCATATTTTCTCAATCCCTTTTATTTCTTCAAAGACTCCACCATACAAATGAATTTGAAGTCATGGAAGGATTTATAGCTTGTGTAGAAACTTTCTATCATGGAGACTTGGAAAAGCAAGATAGAGTTGTGAATCGTGGGCTCACTCTTCACAAGAATAAAATTGGTTCCTTTGGAAGAACATTAGCATTAAAAGGTTGTGAGAATAAAGATGGTGAGTTTGATCCAGGTTTGCTTGTTCATTTTAGTTGTCTTTCACTCAATTATAATCGTTTACTCATCATAAATGTATAACTTGCTTAATCTCTGGGAATTGGTGGTTGACATCTGGATGTGGCGCACCAACTCTTCAAAAACTGGCAACAAGGATCCTTGCTTTAATATCAAGATCTTCTGGATGTGAAAGAAATCGGAGTAGCTTTGAAGGGGTTAGTTTATTAGTTATGTTCTCTTAAGAATCTAACATCAGCATTAAAATTTTCTATTTGTTTACTGCAAGTATATACAAATAGGAGAAACAGACTAGACGTTAACTGTTTAAGCAACCTCGTGTATGTCCAATTCAATGCAAAGCTCTTTGAAAAGAAGAAATAAATCAGAGAGAAGAATGCTGATTGTGATCTCCAATGATGGTAATGAGGATACAATTAAAGAATGACTTGTGGGACGTGCACAAGAGATAGACAATGATCTTGCTTTTCTGTTGTATACCCAAGCTCCAAGGATAACAAATCTATATGATCTTTAGAATCTGTAGAAGAAGAATATGTTGTAGATATGGAGTTTGAACCAGCTGTCTATCAGGATATTCCTACTTTCAGGGAATCACAACAACTATTTAGTAAGGTTAATGTTGGGGTTTGATGTCTTTGTATCTAACTCGATGTATCTTGCTTGTTTTGTGCTTCTTTTGTTTGTATTTTACTCTGATATTTTCTTCTTTGTCATTGCAGGTATGTTTCAACTTTCAGTAGCTAATTCCTAACACATTTTTCAATTCATGGTGTTTCTTGATCTTCAGTGACAAAAAGATGAACACTTGCAATTCTTGTATTATATTTTTTGGCGGCCTGAAGATCAAGACTGTTTATTATTTTGTTTATCCCATGAATTGGAGTTTATTTTGTAGTTTATGTCCATAGAAATGAATATGTGTTTTTCAAAAAAAGATATGTCCATAGAAATGTATTATATAAGTACAATTTTTTTAAGAGAAAGCAAAGATTTTTTTTTTAATTTTAAATTATTTATTATAAGTAAAGCATGAAAATATAATTATTCATTTAGTAACCGAAGTATGATGACAATAATTAAAGAAACAAATGTAATAGAAAAATAAAATTTCAAATCATGTGAAAACATCTCTTAACTACAATATAAATATAGTAGAACATGGTAGTGTTAATTGAAGGAACTAATATATTTATTTCTTTCCTATATTTCGTAATTGAATATTATATAGTAGTGTTAATTGAAAGAACTAATATATTTATTTATAATAAGGACAATATAAATAGAATATAATATGGTAGTGTTAATTAAAGGAACTAATATATTTATTTCCTTCTCTATATTTCTCAATATGTAAATGAAAAATATATTGTGTTGAGTATGGGTGAAGACCACAACATATATAAAGACGATTTGAAACATAATTACTGGTCTAGAAAAGGAGCAGGAAATGTATTTTGGCTTCACAAACCTCGCTTGGATAAAAAAGTATGTAATTTGAATTGCATTGGTAAGGTACCCACTAAGTCCAATTATGGGTTAAGTTGACTAAAACGTGAGGTTTCTATCGCAAGTTAAGAGCTTAAGGTGGTTGATAAAACATAGAGAGACGTGCGGTTATCTAAAGCACGGTGGATTTAGTGGGTTTTTTGTCATGAAACTGAAAGATTTGCAAGAACACTTAGCTTGTTGGTTATTCTATTCTATGATCACATATGCATCAGCTTCATTAGCCTTCCAGTAAGCAAGATAGTGAAATATAATGTAAATAAATAAACTCAATTACATTATAAGAAATATGCGAATCTCATTCTTCCGAAAACAAAGAATGGTCTAAATATAAATAGGTATTGTATAAAAACAACTTCAACTAATAATTAGATAGAATAACTTCGAAACTTTAGAAATCGATAATTGGAATCCTGCAAAGACATAATTTCAATATATGAGGAAGAACAAAGTTCTTCTTATATATACTTCACATATTAAATAACCAACTTAGTATATTGTGCTTACTGCGATTTGAAGAACTGAATCTCTGGTATGTCAGTATCAAACAGAATTTCAGAAACACCTTCCATGTTCATAACACCTATAAAGTAATATCAACAATAAGATCAGAAACCAGAAATTTCTGAATAGCAAAGAGTCAAAATAAATATAGATTACCAGCTCCCCACTCAATTCGCCATAACCTTAAAACACATACTACAACATCTGCAGTATTAGAACGCCAGAATGCATTTAAGCTATGGGCTAGAGCTCCATGCGCAACACACCTCACTTGAGTGTACCTGTTACATTTGGGTTATATATGAGTCAATATAACTTATACAAACATGGTCGTATTAAAAATAAACAAATGTAAATATATGAAAAGTTCAAACCCAAGATTTATTAAAGAGAACTCCAACAAATATATAATTGGACTGTAAATGTTGGCATATTTATATGTCTTATTATCTATAAGATCTCCTACACTGACCAATGCTCCACATAGATCTACAAAATAGAAAATTGTTTCAGATTTTAGTACTATTAGGTAACAATCTAAGAAAGGGTACATCATAGTTAAGATACCTATGTAGTACATAGGATGATAAAGACCCCGTTGATACCACGGAAGTTTGCACAACACAGAAATTTAGAACCGTTCACTGGTTCTATCTTTCTAAACAAACTCGATTCAGTGAACTTGATTGTGTACTTGTGCTTTGTGGTTCTATAAAGCTGAAAAACCCTTCTTATCTCGAAATTGAGTATCTCAACTCAATCACCTTCTTTGAGCTCAATCTCTTTAGGGAGAGACAAAGCTTAGTTTAAGCTCCCTTCAATTGCTACACCCTGTTTAAAACCAAAAAAATTACTTCACAATCTGGTAAAAAAGTGATTTATAAGAGGTTCATTAAAAAATAAGAAAACTTACTTTCGCATCTCCTAAGAGCATGAATGAGTGATGAGCTCTTCCAATTTTCGTATTCCATTTCCTGATTATGTTAACACGGATTGCAGGGAATGGGATCTTAGTATTCAACTCACTGAATGAGATGAAATTAGCCATCACGCAAACAGTGTACGACTTTCTTCTATTATGTGTATTTTTAGGTTTAATTAGGTTGGTTAGCATAAAGTGTATATATATAGGTTATATATGCCATATTGTTTTATTCAGAAAAGTTACTTTCTCAATATATAATATTATCTTCCTTAACTATAGTTATGGTTTGCTATTCAAGAAATACTTGAGCAATACGTCTAATCTCGATCAATGAGGAGACATCGGCTAGTCCCAAATAAAGATATCCCTAAGACTATGTTTTATTTGCCTAATACGTCTAATTTCCATGCACTTACTTTGGTGTATCAAAAAAAATATACGTGAGGAAGTTAAGTAGCACATTTCCATTTTAATGTTTTCTTCCGTTATTTATATATATGAGGACGTTATCAAATTTGAAGTGGTGAAAACATAAAAAACATATAATAGCACTCATTCATAATTTATGATGGAGAACTTAATTCGAATTTGGTGTCAAGCATTAATCTGGTTGGGTTGCACTTGAATTACATCTTCGAGAGGGTCTACATGAACCAAAGCTCGCGTAGATCTAAGTGAAATACAAAAAAAAATCAATTAGAAATTATTAGACTATCAAATTCATATGCTACTACGACAGATTATGGGAAAAGAATCATTAAACTAAGAAAAATTGTCAATGAAATTTTGGTCCATACCAATACAGAACTTAGGATGCGATAAACCACGGAGGATAGTGTCATACTTCTTACAGCAAAGAAAGTTAAACTCTGTGATAGGTTGAATCTTTGATAACACTACGTTTTGTGTGAGGGTGATATGGTATTTGCTCTTTTTTGTGTGTATCATTCCAAAAGCATGAATTTGTTTAAAATCATAGATTTCAAACCAATCAACTTTGTTTAGAGTTATTCCAAATGGCAATTTAACATCCGAAGATATAGTTTCTTCGATGGTTGTACCCTATTGTCATAGAAGAAATGATATGTCAGAATAATTTATGACAAAAAGAACATTCATAAAAACATATGATGCTAAATTTTTCATCTCCAAAAACCAAACATGTATTTGGTCGAATAGAACCGATGGGTGCCTTCCATGTTCTGACTATCTTTACACGGATTGCGGGCTACTTTTTCCTCGGAATCAAGGCAGACAAACATGTGTAGGTCGACATCACTGAGAAAAGGTGAAAGGTTTTGAACTGACATGGTTTATAATTTGGGATGCAAATCCCCTATGAATATTGAACATTCATGTGAATATAGAAAGACTATATATACATATTATACCTTTTGAATGAAAGGAATTGCAGTCTTTGTAAATATGTATATAAAAAATATTATAGTATGATCTTTGCCATAACTGATTTTTTATTGAACTTATGATAAACAACGAGCAAAAGGGAATTAATATATTCAAATTTCGTTGCATTTATATATGTTCTATTATACTTTGTACGAATATTATATACCAGTTAGTAAAAAAAATAAATATATTAAAAATGCAATGCTGAAAAATAAACTTCCTAAATGTAACAAATCAAGTTATGAGTATAAAAAAATATAGGTTTAGTAGACATTGTTTGAACTGAAAAATATTATTTTTGCGATGTTTAAGTCTTGATAGAATTTGTTGTTCTTGAGCTTCAACAAAATTTCCATTGCTACGAAATGGTGGTATTGATATGTTCTGAGACGTCCTGCAAATATATAACAAAGATATTGGTAAAGTAAACCATTTTTGAATACTCTTACTAATACATAAATAGTTTGTCAAATTATGTAACCGAGTACAATATTCTTAAGTATATTTATGCTTATACACTTACAGTTATGAGATGATCATACCTTCTTTCTTCCAACTGCTTCTCGAAACACACACAATAAGCTCCACTGTATAAATAAATGAAGAATGTTCAACACGGTAGACTAATAAAATGTGGTTTACAGCCGTTTTATTAAGACTGGAGATGTTAATTCTGAAAGATGAATAAAACGTCTACTTACTTCTCATTCCTTATCTTCAAATAAGTTCTGGAAAACTTCTTTGTAAACGACATTCATCGTTGAACTATGAGGTTTCCCATCCTTGTCAGTAATAAGGATCTTTAATCCCTCCCTTGATTTCACTCGAGAAACATCCACATACAATTGTCCATGCGAAAAACATGTCTAGGTAGATACAACCCCACCTTCGCTAGTGTTTGAACTTGGCTTTTATATGACGTCATTGCAAAAGATACTTCCAATGGAAATTGCCTATGCCTCATTTGAAAAGGAAGCTTAGTATCTATCGGTGTGATTAGAATACGATGTAAGAAGACTATTTCACCAACTCTAGTCCCTGTGATACCCTTTGCTTCAACAATGTGATTAGCCAGTTGCATTATCTGCAACTTTGTCCCATTGCATAAACCTTAATTAGTGTCAAGAAATTCAGGCGTGGAGACTGAGTTATCTCGCTCTTGAATCTGCTGGGTCTATACTATCTGAGCTTAAAAATATTTCTACTCACCTACACAACGTACAAACGAAATATATGAACACAATATAGATAATAGTTTCATATAATAAGGTGAATAGATTTAACCAACCGAAACACATTTAGTAGCAAGCATGTAGTTGTTAATCATGTCAACATCTTCATTTGTTGGACACAATATAGGTCTTTCCTGAAAAAAGATCGGATCCTTTAAATCTTTGAATGTATGCCCATAAACTTCAGAAACAATAGATTCAATTGGATCATTGCACTGGTGATGTTAAGAGTTTTCAAGGCTCCTAAGTCAAATGATAGTATAGTGGAAGTAAGTTGTCGAACCAGTTCTGAGGGATTTCAAATCAGAGAGAATGCAAGTACATGCTTAATCTAAGTGCAACTGATGATTTGATTGTTTTAAC
>JABAYD010008656.1:0-13987 GCA_014822095.1 Diplotaxis tenuifolia
TGATATATGTTTGCCGGAATTACCTTAGGGTCCAGGGGGAGTATGTCTACACCCATACGCTCGCTGCCTTTCTTGAAACTTATGTCCTCCCAAAACCTCAGCAGACGAACTTCAATGGTGGTTCTACAGCGTCCGCCTTTTAAGTCAGCAATTAGGAGATATGAGTTTCCCATTCTACTCTGGGAGTGTTTTTAGTGTTTAAATGATGGCTAGATATGAAATGCTGAATTTTACAGATGCAAACATACCTATTTATAGTTGCAGATTCACCGATACATTGAATGAAAAATCGTAGAAAGGGTGGATTGATATGGAGTTAATTAGGACGTTACTAACAATGATGAATTCCACCCGAGTTCGTAATGGTACCAGCTTTCTTTTGCAGGTGAAAAGAGAAGCATGTGATTCGACACAAACGGCTGCATCCAATAGAGATTGACCGAGGTTAATCAGCCCCGAAACACAACCGAAGCTCCAAAGTCGACTTTTGGTTAAAAAATCTCAACACTCAACCATCCTAAACATCGCTTTCTCGACAGAAGGTAGAAGATAAAAAGAGTGTTGGGCTTGGATGTTCTGTTTATAAGCCCACATGTCCAGTTTTCTAAAGTCCATTTAGTGGTCGCAGGCAAATGCAAAACACAAAATAATAAGACACGTGGCAAGTTTTCCCTAACCTATTTAGTGGCGTGGCTCTTCCAAAAGGGAAGAAACCATACTTTATATACATAGATAGATGTTCTTGTATGCATTTTTTCGATAGTTTTTGTTCTTCAGCGTAAAATGATCTTAATATTACAAATAATACTCATTTGAAACCCAACAAAAAACATTGTGGAATCTGATTTGACTAACATAAAAACTTGTATAAAAAAACTGTTGTAGAATTTGATTTGACTCATATAAAGAAAACCAAAGAAAAAGTTGTATCAACATAAAGGTCTACAGTAGAGAACTTTGGTTTGATTGCAAATCATTGGGAAGGACGACATAGGCAAACTGTAACGGTTATGACATAGCCTGAAGTAGGTATCCCAACACAAAGCGCAACCTTGGAGAAATAATATAAAAGAGGGAGACAAGGAAAGCCAGCTCAAAGCAATGATTCAGAAATTCGGCTATGAAGAAATCTAAATCCAAAGGTTCACGTTCATATGTGATCCAGATTCCGGGATACCACGACTGCTGGACATGTATTGAAGTTTAAGAATAAGAAAACAATCATGGAATGTATTGGTACTGATCCAAGGAGAGTGTGTGTGCATGATGATCATGAACAATGTACAAGAAGGCTGCAATACAGGACGAGAGGATGAGTGTGCGCATGATGATCATGAACAATGTTTGCTTTCATGACCTGCCATACAATTTCAATAAAAATTCATCAACTATTAGAAATCAAATAGTCATCGAAAACACACAAGAACTAATAAGAAGTAAAACACTGATATATATAATATAGAGAGAGAGATTATTAGGTTCAAAATCATATTTGAAATATGTTTTATATATGCTTTAATCACATTGGATAATAGAACTTTCTTTCTTTTTTCTTTTAGTTTATATTTATCTTCTTCTTTTTTAAACACTATTATTCTGTCATTCTGTGTTTTATATTTATCGTTTTTTGGTCCATCATCCTCTTTATCTATACTATTAAATCGAACTATTAAAATCAAACGTGGTATACATGTGAACTTTTGGTTCCAAATAGAATTTGGTTTATAGCAAACTCTTACAAATATTTGGAGGGAGGGGGAGGGGAGGTCACAAAATCTATTCTATCAGTCGGCAACTAAAACCACAGGCACATCGGTCAAAGTCGGCGTATTCAACTCCATTAACGAAGTATTAAACTCATAAAAAAATGGTTTGCGTTTCGGTATGGATTTAGTGGTTTACTATTACCCTATCTCTTCTTTTCATTCCAGACACTGGGTAGTTCTTATACCGGTTTAGTAGAATCTGGATTAATGTTGATAATACCAAATAGTTGTACGTTTTAACCGGCTCTTAGACAACTTTAACATTAATTGACCTAGGTTTGATCTCTAGGATTTAGTGTAGATAAGTAAGCACTTGAATAAATATTTATAGTTTTGTTTAATTTTGAATAATAACTACTACTGAAAAATGCTTACATTGATATAAACATGATTTTGAACCGTAAGTGGAATTTTATTAGTATCCGGCAAATGTTGGTAATATTGAGTAGTTTTAACCGGTTGTTAGAACATGCAACTTTTATTGACCTAATTTTGATCTCTAAGATATAGCGTGGACAAGTAAATAACAAGTAAAAGATGAAGATGGGTCTCGCAGTACGTATAGTTTTGTTAACCACACTGAACAGTGAGGAACAAGCAACTAGGCGAGGAACAAGCAACTGTAGAAAAGAAAACGCAACTAAAGTATGGTATTAAGACAACGCCCAGTTATGCATGTTCTGATAAACAAAACCGGCTTTTAAAGAACATGGTATGGTATTAATTTGAAACTGAACCCGGTTCTTCTTCAAGTATGCCGGTACGCCACACCATGACCATGAATGAATTTTGCGTTCTCTTCGCTATAAACTTCTGTCTCTTTCTCCAGCCTGTCAAATTTACATTCGATTTTGTTTATAAATACATTAATTAATTAACTAAAAAAGCAGGATAATTTTTTTTATAATTTTTTTGGAAATTACGCGAGAGAGATGGTCTTGTTGAGAGTAGCAGCAGAGAGAAAAGAAGGAGCGTTTAAATACTTCAACTCTCCTTTCACTCTCTCTTCGATTCTTTGATCCATTTCATTCACTTCAACCTCAAACTCTTGGTCTGATGCCATCACCCATCCCCACGTATCCGCAAATGACGGCACGTGCGCCGTGTAAGCCTTCACATCTGTTTTCATTAAATAATTAATCATCACAATGTGTCACTACACAAAGTATATAAAAGACACAGAGAGGCTTGCTTAATGCTTACGCTTGAAGACTTGCTTCATGGTGTTGTAGATTGATGTAAACACCTCTTTATGAGTGAATATTCCTGCTGGCCCGGCCTATATTTATAAGAATATGAAAATGGATTATATTAAGTTAAAGTGTTTTTAATATCTTTCCCAATAATTATAAACAGCATAAAGATGAAAAACCTGAGTCACAAAAATGCCATTAGGGGCAAGCTTAGGTTTGAGGATGTTTTGGTAGAAAGATTTGGTGTAGAGCTGATAACAAGGCCCACCTTCTACTGGGTCGGCTAAATCTCCCACTATGATATCAAACTTCTCCTCCCTTTTCTCCAATTCAGCCCTTTTCACATTCAAGTTATTATACAAATAAAAGAATTTTAAGCATTTATCAGAAAAACATCATAATGTATAGAGTTATAAAATTTGATTTTTTATGTGAATTACTTTGCATCTTTGATCACAAGTTCAAGCTTCTTGTTACAAAAAGCGTCGCTGTTAACGGTCAGAAATCTCTTACAAAAATCAACAACTTCCTGGAATTCATTAAAACAGTTGTGTGTTAAAAATAAATGTGTATTCTTATTAATAATATTGATAATGTACAGAGAGATACGAGATTAACCTGATCAATATCACACATGACCACTTTTTCGATCGTCTTGTGTTTAAGTATTTCTCTAGCAGCAGAACCTTCACCTCCTCCCATTATAAACACGGTCTTGGGGCTATATACAGAGCAATCAATGGTCGATGACTCGATGTAAGTAATTATAATCCAATTCCACGTACGGTTACGGTTCAATCGTAAGCAATTTTCAATAGTAGTTATTCAAAATAAAAACAAGATTATTATTTACTTAAGGGCATACTTGGGGTGGCAAAGGAGGGCAGGGTGGATTAAACATTCATGGTAGATAAACTCATCTCTCTCAGCACTTTGCATTTTCCCATCAATCACAAGCACCTGTTTCAATCAAGTACCATTTATTATGACTAGTAACTCGCCACTCGCCAGTACCATATATATAGTAATAAAATGATGATCTAGATAATTTGCAGTTCATCAAAGCTATATACAAAGTAAATACTAATGGACTAAAATGTACCTTGCCGAAACGTTTGGTGTCCAAAAGAGCAATTTCTTGGTACTCGCTAGTTCCTTTATGTAGAACACTGTCAGAACAAAAAAAAATGACGAAAGAAAGTGAGCAAAATTATGATAAAAATGTATGCAAACTTGAGACAAAACTGACAAAGAAAACCTGTTGAGGGCAAAAGACCACTTGAGATCATCATCGATTGTTTCTTCATACCAATGGCACTCCTGCTGGTTAGAGTGGAGGATTTGAATGGGTGACGTATCTTTGTGAATCTCCGGGAACCCATTTCCGAACATGATCTCTACAACTTCTCCCATGAGCAACAAGTTGAGAAATCAGATAGAGATATAGAGCTGAGAGAAGAAAGATGAGATAGAGATGAATGTTATTGGTTAGTGACGTGATATGATCACAGAGAAGCCAACCTTTGCTTTTTATAGAGGGCGCAACTGAGATTACTTTTTAGAGGAATATACGATTCGTTAGGGTTCCCTAACTACGATGCAAAAAAAGATCTGTATCGGTTTACAAAAAAAAAAAAAAAATCTCTATACAATCTTGTTAGATGAATGGGATAATGAGGTTTTCTTTGTACAATTATCAATCTTGTTCGCATGAGACTTGAGTAATGATTACTACAAATATCCTCTGCCAGAATTCCGCATCATGCTTATAATTTGCATTTCAACGTTTTCAACACTATTCCTCATGGTGACATCATAATTAAAATTTATATTACTTCAGTCAATTTATTTATGTTCTTCTTTATAAGCATGTCTAATTACTAATTAGTCATCTACAGTTTTAAGTATAATGTTATTGGAAGTATAATATGGTTTACTTTGGCGACAAATAGTCACCTATGTAAAGATTTTTGAGCATATTAGTTCAAATCCAACTCCATGCAAAAGATTGAGAACTGTATTCAATATATTGAAGGAAAAGGGATCGGAAAACGATGCTAGTAATGTATAATGTTATTTGGAAAGGGCCTTGATTGAACTGCTCACTCTAGTCCAAAGAGATGTATTTTCTTGGGAATTTTTCTTAGATGTTGTAGGACATGCTACATTATAAAAAGACTAAACAAAAAAAATGAGAAAAAGACAAAAATAGCACTAAAAAAAGTTTTTGTCACAAATATACCACCTAAGAATAAAAATGACAAAACTAACATTAAAAAATAAAAAATGTTATTTTGGTCATTTTACTTTTTGAGTGTTGTTTTTGTGACATAAACTTAGAAAAGTGCTATTATAAAGATTTGCCCAAAAAAAATCCGTTTGAAGGCTCTCTTCCTCTATTGGTTTACTATTCAAAAACCCATGATGTTGTATTATATGATTAGAATTTAGAACGTAGAGGAATGGTGAAGGAGTGCAGCAAAACACGACACCACCAAGCATGGATTGTGGAAATATGAAATACACATCACTCACTGCGACACATCATGAATTAACACGCGCAGTCTCTTTATTACAACAATGCCTCACTGCCCATTATGGTGGGGTCCATGACCAGATACACGCGGTACATATGTACACTTGTGAGTTCCCCCATGGACGACGTTGGACGATGTTTTGACATTTCAATAATCTGATTATTTTCCTTTCCTCTTTTTAAAAGTTACCATTTGATAGGGATAATAAAGATAATTAACACAAAGTTGGAATAGTAAAGATTGTTTTCTTTCTTTTGAAAACAAACCTTTTCATAATTAAGAAACAGAATATTTTTAAGTTTAACATAAAATTATATTTAAGATTTTTCATTTAAATAAAAAATTAAAGCTTACTTCTTCCATTTCATATTAAGTGTCGTTTTAGAAAAAAAAATTGTTAGAAAATAAGAATCGTTTCGATTTTCAATGCAAAATGTATTAATTTTATTTTGCAGTGTATTTTTCTATTGGTTAATATATAGTTAGGTGTATATGTAATTGTGTTTTTATATGGAAAATATGCAAAATTAATTATTTTCTTAATCCGTATACACAATCTAAAGTGATATTTATAATGAAACAAGAGAGTATAATCCAGAATTTAAAATTTAGGCGCATCTAAATTTAAACTAAATTCACAACCATTCTCTTGATTGATGTATAAATATATATTATTATACGGGTTTTTTGAATAGTTGCAATGGTTATATTCCAAGCTCAAACTGATCTCATCAGTTTATAGAAGAGTTTAGTATAGCTTACAGTTCTAACACATTACGTCCATATATTAGAGGTCGACTGAATAGTTAGATGGCGTTCAGTTTTTTTTTTAAAGCACTGAATGAAATAAGAGTTGTAATTTTGTATATACATCATCGTCATTAGCAAAATAATAGTCCCAATTAGGGAGTTGATAATAAAACTAATTAAGTATATTATACAAAATTGTAAATATTTAAAAAGAACATAAAAATTAGATTGGGACCTACGTATGTTGTATCGATATGCACTCTTAATTAAGCGTGGAACTAATCCACTCGAAAGAGAATGATATCTTCGTTGGAGTCTTCCACTCTTTACATAACCTTTTGTTACTTCTCTCTTTCCCCTTAAAATGATGTTTTCTCTTGTCGAGTTTATAAAATGATGTTTTCTCTTGTCGAGTTTATAAATCCCTTAGCTGAAACAAAAGTTCACTTATACTGACCATCACCACCATCACCATAATAAGTCATGATTCATAACCATCATCAATATTATCAACAGCACCTTCATGTATTTGCGTATCGTGAAGTGAAGCCAAAAAATGGGCTAAAAGGTACACTAAAAAGGACGACCACTTTTATTCTTGTCTTCAGAAGTGGCCTGCCTAATGAATAGCTTGCCGACGGGTTGTCCACCACACGTAATCTATATCATATACTATGTAACGAATAACTCACTTATAAAATCATTAAGATATACATAATTACCAATGTTATTAATGGTGTGATTATACATGCATCTTGGCAGCTGGTTAAAAGACCAAGAAGGATTTCTTGAAAGCTGACTTTAGGATGATGTCAAAGCGTGCCTAACTTTCATCCAACATATACGTGGTTAAAGTGGTTCCACTTATGACTTACCCCAGCACACCTCCAACTATGCATTGCATGTCTGTATATAGATACACGCCCTAGAAAATCATTTTAGGACTTTGAATTTCATGGGTAAGGTATTCGAATAACTCGTTCAATAAAACTTATACAATAGTAAATGATTGCATAGAGGTTCGAGTTGTTTTCATGTTGTCATTATAAGACCTTATATTTCAAGTTTCGAGAGTTGGGTAAAGACTAGACCATTGCTTCTATTTTCTATGCTAACGATTATTAAACGATCCCCTTTTGCGAAATAAGTATTTTTTGTTATTATTGTTTATAAATTCTAAACCATATCATAAAAATCACAAATTGAGAAATATACTAAAACTCTTAAAAATTTTGATAATTCTAATGAGTTTATAAAATCAAAGAACGCAAGCTAAAGGATATGTTTTCACATCTATTGAAATTGTAAAACAATGAAGAAATTTTCGACCTCAACCAACAAAAAAAAAGAATAAATTCTTGAAGTGAGAAGGCCATGGATCTGAATGAAAATTGAGCTATTAGCTCCTCTGTTTTAATTAAGATTATGATTTGAAACTAGTCTACATAGTAATTGCAGGAGGACATGTTGATTTTAGTAAAAAAAAAAGAGAGAGAGAAAAGAAACACATGTTGAAACAGTGTCCTGTATTATAGTTCAAAATAGCCAAGTCAACAATTAATGAGAAATCGATTAATGAGAAATAGAAGAACTCTGATTATTTGGTGCAAATAGAATTAATTGTACATTATAAAAAAAATATTGTTTTATACATTTTAGAAGAAAATAATACATGAATACAATTTTTTAGTTTAAAGGACAACTTTAAAACAACACAAAACATAATAAACTAAAAATGGAAAATTAACAAACGAATTTCAGAAAAAAAAAAAAGAAGAAGGAAAATAGTCCAACTTCGACTGGTTTATAATTTAACACAAATCGATAAAATAATAAAATATTTTTTTTTAAAGTTCTATGTAAATACATGATCTCATTTAACTTATCAATGATTAATTTGTATGTATACATATTTTATACATGTAAAAACTTATTATTATGTTGTTTGTTTTATATCCACAACGAAATTAGCTTTATATTTTTTGAACACTTAAATATATTTTGATGATATTTAATAATTTTATATCTAAAACAATATTTAAATTCTATGTGATATGTATTATATGTACAAAATAATATAATAAAATTAATATAAATGTCAATTTTTTTAAAAAATAACTATACACTAAAATCAAATATATTTTAAAAATAAAAAATCTAAATAATAAAAAATTTGTAAATTAATATATTTATAAATTAATAAAATTTAAAGCCCAAACATTATTAATGTACACAACTTGAAATAACTTTTACAGATTTCAAAGCATTTAAAGAAAACTGGACACTGTTAAATCTACTCTATTAAAATAGAGTTTTTTTTTATCTACCGATATAAGTTGTCATTTAAATTTAGAATATTTATATATTACTACAAATAAATAAATAATACATGACGTATAGTTGATTGGACTGCATTACTTAAATCAAACCGACACAATTAATATCTACAAACCAAAGTTAAAAAAAATAACCGACGGTTTATCAAAATATGAAAATCTACTAATTATATGAAATCAATAGGTTTTGGAAATAGTAATATACTGTTTCATATCTAACACTTTCTTAAAAAAATAGAAGTCTAATAATTAAATAAAATTGATATTTTCAGGTGTTTAATATTTTTTTAAACAAAATTCAAATATTAATCACTTATTTAAATCATGTACTTAAAAATATTAATTTATTTTAATATTAATAACAATCTATCTGTTTTGACAAATTTCAATCGTAAGTTTTTATTTGTATTTTAAATTAAATGTAAAGCAAAAAATTAAATATAAAAACTAAAAACGCGGTTTATATTTTTGTTTCTTTCTTTAAAAAATAAACTATTGTAATTTTTTTTAAATGTCATCTTTTCATTTTTAAATTAGATGTTTGATTATTTGAGATTTGTTTGTTGGTAATATTAGTTTATACTAATTCAGAAAATCTATAAACTAAAAAATAAAAACTAAAACCAAAAGATGAAATCAAAAATAGAAATTTAAAAACTAAAAAATTAAAAACAAAAATCTAAAACAAAATTTGGAAAAAAAAAAGAAACTAAAAACTAATGCAAACCAATCATCACCACAAATCTCGGACTACTATTTTATGCTAAAACATATTTTAAATACAAAAATCAATTATATAAATTTTTAAACATAAAGAAATTTCCGCGAAAACGGGGATTAAGGCTAGTTAACTTTTAAAGATTTCATCTTTAAGCAACAACTGGGCCCGTAAAATTACAGACGGTTACGAAAATTTAAAGATAAAAGCCCATTGTAATCAACCCACCCAGAAATCAACCCAACTTAACCAACTAAAGCCCAAATACATATTTATTCAACTAAAAATATGAAATTAAGAAAGAAAAAAAAAAGAGAGAAAGAAAAAGAAAGTTGTGGACTTGGTGAACAAGTAGTTCTCCAGAAAAGTTACGAATAAAACTGACCGCTGCGACGCTCCGCTGCAATCCTTGCTCTAATAATGGACTCAGTCTTCTCCAAAGTCGATCGTGCTCCCGAAGATCCTATTCTCGGTGTACGCCCCTCTCTAGATCCATCTTCTACTTATTTCCTTTTGCATTTTACTTGCGATTCTAAATCCGATCGCTCAAAGTTGCTTTATAGACTTTTTAGAGCGCGTCGATCTCGGTTTTACGGTTAACTCGTTTGAATCAGATTCTTATCGGTTGTTGCGAAGGCATATTAATCGTTGATCTATTGCCACACTAGATATATCCGATTCCAGCAATGATTTGATTATATTTTTTCTGGAGGAACAGGTGACAGTTGCTTACAACAATGATCCTAGCCCAGTGAAGCTCAATTTGGGTGTAGGTGCATACCGAACTGAGGTTGTTTACATTTCTTCTAAGCATCTTTGTGGTTGCAATATGATTCGATTTAGCTATTTTTCCAAACTTAGGTTTTGATTGCTTAACTCTGTCTTTTTTTTTTTTCTTGTTTACTTGGATTATTAAAAGGAAGGGAAGCCTCTAGTTCTTGACGTGGTGCGAAGAGCAGAGCAACAGCTTGTCAACGATCCGTGAGTATTGCTACATTGTTACCTAAAACTCGTGTGATTTTTTTCTTTTTTGCTAATGCTAATAAATTTGCCTCTATTCCTCTGTCTTAAGGTCACGTGTCAAGGAATATATTCCCATTGCTGGACTTGCTGATTTCAACAAACTTAGCGCCAAGCTCATCTTAGGTGCTGATAGGTAAATAAATCAATTGGTTTTTCATTGTTTAATATCTGTTTTGCTCTCTCTTTGTAACATATATAATATACCCCTTTAATTCATAAAGTGTCTGATATTTTTTAAACATTCTTGTTTTGATGGGTAGTCCTGCAATTCAAGAGAGTAGAGTTGCTACGATCCAGTGCTTGTCTGGTACTGGTTCTTTGAGAGTTGGGGCTGAGTTTCTCAAGAAACATTACCACCAAGTAAACAATTTCTCCCTTTCTGAGTTTGTTTTATGGTTATAGGATTAAGTAATCAAATGAACTGTTACTAACTATGGTTCTCGTTCTTCCAGAGTGTCATTTTCATTCCAAAACCAACTTGGGGAAACCATCCCAAAGTTTTCAACTTGGCTGGCTTGTCTGTTGAGTACTACCGTTACTATGATCCTGCAACCCGTGGGCTTGACTTCCAAGGTTGTTTTTTTATTCCAATTCTGTCTTTCGGCTTCTCGGTTGCTACATTGACCTTACTTTAGTTTGCCTTTTGTCATGTTTGCTTGATGCTTTGATGTATACATTCACTTTAGAAAATGAATATTTCTCTTAAGTGTACTGATCATACTCTTGCAGTCTTACGTTTAGAGTTTGAGTAAGGAAATAGATATCAAGATTGCATTCTGTCCATATATTTCTTAAAAGGCATTTGATAGACTTGACTCTTGATGCAAAAAAAAAAAAACAGGTTTGCTCGAGGATCTTGGTGCTGCACCATCTGGAGCTATTGTCTTACTTCATGCATGTGCACACAATCCCACTGGAGTTGACCCAACCCCTGAACAGTGGGAACAGATTCGACAGCTAATCAGATCTAAGAGCTTATTACCCTTTTTTGATAGTGCATATCAGGTAACTTATAAGTCTTGCTTTCTTGCTTTATTCAATGGTTGCTTACAACAAATGAAACCAAGTATACTTTATGTTTGAATTTGATCTGATGTATAAAAACAGATATAAAGAGAAGCCTGGCTAGTTGCCCGAAAAAAAAAAAGAGAAGCCTGACTCTTTTTTTCCTATCACATTTGCAGGGTTTTGCTAGTGGTAGCCTTGACACAGATGCACACTCTGTCCGTACTTTTGTTGCTGATGGCGGTGAATGCTTGATAGCTCAAAGTTATGCCAAAAACATGGGACTTTATGGGGAGCGTGTTGGTGCCCTTAGCATTGTGAGGATCCAAACTTCTTTGTTTCATCTTTGATTCTACCCTTCTATCAATCTGCATTATCGTTTGACACACTTGTGCATCTTCTAATTTAGAATAGTTTAATCATGTAGCTATAAGATGCTTCACAATGGCATGCCTGGTAATTATTCATTTATTTGTACTTTTATCTCATGTGAAGGTGTGCAAGTCGGCTGATGTGGCTAGTAAGGTTGAGAGCCAGGTGAAACTTGTTGTGCGTCCCATGTATTCGAGCCCACCCATTCATGGAGCATCAATTGTTGCCACCATTCTGAAAAACAGGTAATATTTTTATCCTGTCAGGGGGAGAGAAGAACTAAGATCCATGCTTTATGTTACAGTTACACACTTCCAAATATTTTTGGTTGCGCAAGGGACCTTTAAATCTGAGTGTTAGTTTAGTATATACTGGAATGGAAGCTTGCTTGATAATTTTTTTCTGAATTAAGTGGAAACAGAGATCTCTATGGTTTCTACCGTACGCTATAGTTGATAGTTTATTATGTGTTGATATGGTTATGCCAGGTTTCATTCTCTGTGGAATCGTGCATAAATCACTGGCATGTCATTTGTATTATCAAAGCTTGTAATGAATCGCTGCATGGGACGAGGTTCTGCTCTATGTGTCTAAAAAATTCTTATTAATCTTGACAGCGAAATGTACAATGACTGGACCATCGAGCTGAAAGGAATGGCTGACCGCATAATTAGCATGCGTCAGCAGTTATTTGACGCTCTACAAACCAAAGGTTCATTTTTAATGCTTATCTTTCTCTCTTTTTCATTTCTATTTTTATTTCTTTCAAGGTTTGCAGAATCATTAGTGATACTTGTTCTGTAACTTTTTTGCTCTTGGCACGTTGTTTGGCTTGCAGGCACACCTGGTGATTGGAGTCACATTATCAAACAGATTGGCATGTTTACATTTACTGGATTGAACAAGGAGCAAGTTGCCTTCATGACCAAAGAGTTCCACATTTACATGACATCTGACGGGTAAGTCCAACTTATATAGTATCATTATTTTCGAAATTTTTTTAGGCATGTGATAGAGTTTGGTTTAGGTAACGCTAGAACCATTTGTATCCTCTTCTTTAGCTATATTTAAAACAAGTATAGTTCGAAGAGTGTTAGCAGTATTAACATTATAGTTCTAAAGATAGTCCAATCGTTTCATCATGTTCTTAGGTATAGCTGCTTAGAAGCAATATCTCCATCTTCTATTGAAATTACAGTTGCTTAGTAGATAGTTATATGGTGGTGTAACCAGAAATTTAAAGTTCATGAAGATCCTGAGAGTGATATTGTGAATTGCAGGAGAATAAGCATGGCAGGTCTCAGTACGAAGACAGTGCCCCACCTCGTTGAGGCTATCCATGCTGCTGTTACCCGTCTCGGCTAAACTAGCGATTGTTGTTTCGTCGAATAAAATGGAAAACCAAAAAAAAAAACTGTGTTCTTGGTTTATACTATGTATTTTTCCTATGGTTACTCGTATGTTTCTTTTTTACCGAGGATGGTTAAACCAATCAAACAGAGGATTCTGACATTTGAATTTTGCAATGTTGAATGAACATATTGGTTGTTATAATTTGCATTTTATTGTCGGCTTCATCAGTTTTTTAGATTCATTACATTGAAGGGAAACCCTACTCGGTGTAAAACCGCAATGAAGAAAATAACGCGTAACTTGTAGTTTTGCTGTACATTTGATATGATAACTACTTTTCAAAATGATAAATTACACGACGTGAGTAAACGATTAAGAACCATATCAATCAGATATTAAAAACCAAATCCTTTTAGGAGGATTTTTTTACACTAAATTAGGAGGATATAAGGAGATGTTTTAGACTTGGGGAAGAGTCGGCGTCTTACGTGCCCCCAACTCAACTACGTTTATCCCTCTTATCATTTAAAGAGATTGACTAAAACGTGTGGTCTAAGTCAACTGTTATTTGAAAATGGTTTTTAATGCTTCAGGTTTTTACCTTTATAAAACGTTAAAGAATTACAGTTTAAGATACAATCTCATGTAAAAATAAATATGATTTACTGTTTCTAAAAATTGTCGTAGGTACTATGAGATCCAAGTAACCCTGACCTCACCTCCCTGGCTCCCCACGTGATTTGGGGTGCTAATTAGCTCCACCGCTCTTGGATTCCCCACTACGAAACAAAAGTACACCAAATGCAGCAACACTGAAACAAATGGCAACAAGTAACCCTGACCTCAACCAGTGGCGGATCCAGAACCTTTTGTAGTTGGGGGCACATAGTACATAAAATTTAAATACATTTAAAAAAAATGTTGTTTAAATAAA
>JABAYD010008666.1:0-20134 GCA_014822095.1 Diplotaxis tenuifolia
CGAGTTCAAAATGATATTTACCAAAATCCCCCATTAATAGCGTTAGGAATCCCTTGATTTTCTCCTTCCCACTCCTCTCCCTCCAAAACAATCAGACCACACAGAAAAAAAAAAAAAAGGCTCGCGAGAAAATTTGAATTTGAATCTGGAAACCATCGAAACCCTATGTACAATTATGGCGACTCGAGACGGCGTGAACGTGAAATTAGAACGGAAGAAGACGATGACGATGAACTGGGCGGGGTTAGGCGACGTTGAAGACGACGACGATCACTTCTTCGAGAGCTCTAACCGCATCTCCAACGTCGTACCTGCAGATTTAGCATCTTCCTCCGACGAGGAAAACGAGTTCGATGATTGCCGGATCTCCTTCTCCGCCTCCCTCAATCGCCCTCCTCCTACTGAGCCGGCGGATATGTCGCCGGATTACGATATCTGGATGTCGGCGCCTGGATCTATAACCGAGCGGCGGCGTAAGCTTCTCAACGGAATGGGGCTCGAGTCGAAGAAGAGCATGCTCGGAGCTATCTCGATCCGGCGCGTGAGCAATCCCGTAACTGCTACCGTTACGGAAGCGGAGGTTAAGGAGCCGGATCATCATAAATCTCCCGTTAGATCTCCGCCGTCGATGTCGGTTATGCTCGTACGGTCCAGATCCGATTCCGATATCGAATCCTCTTCCGCTGAGAAGAGGAGAAAAGACGAAATGTTAGGGGAAAAAACGTCGAAATCGCGTCTGACCAGAACCGCGTCTGCGGCTGGAGCTCACTGCGGGAGAATCTGTCCACACTCGCAAACGCAGACGCAATCCTCGCCGTCCAACGAACCAAACGGGAGATCTAACGGACAACGTTGTAACGGCGGGGCGATGCTATCCTCTGCCGTTTCGAATACTCAGTTCAGCGCCTTCTTCTTGATAAAGAATCTCGACACAGGGAAAGAGTTCGTGGTGAAGGAGTACGGGGACAACGGGATGTGGAACCGGCTCAGCGATATTCAAACCGGTAAGCAGCTGACGATGGATGAGTTCGAGAAGAGCGTTGGGTACTCATCTGTGGTCAAAGACCTTATGAAACGAGAGAACGCGAGCTCCACGGTCGATATGAGGAAGTTGAATTCGTACGTGTCGAAGAGTTTGAGAGTGAGCAAGAAGAAAGGAGCTGCGTTGCTGAAGAACATAAAGGGTGTTGCTCATTCAATGAGCTCTAAGGCTTCGGAGAAGGATAATAAGGATTCTAGTACTGGTAGTGGTACAAGTAGTCCTAGAGTAGTAGTGGACGGGAAGAGCAACGACCAGGCGAATCAATGGGTGAAGGTGAGGCATTCAGGGAAGTCTCATAAAGATCTAAGTGCTTTGCATTTGTGCCAAGAGATTCAAGCTCATCAAGGAGCTATTTGGACTATGAAGTTTAGTTTGGATACACATTTGTTAGCAAGTGGAGGGGAGGATTGTGCTATTCATGTGTGGGAGGTTCAGGAATGTGAGATCATGTCTATGAATGAAGGGAGCTTGACACCCATTCATCCTTCAATGGCTGCTTCTTCTTCCGCGGAAGGCGGTGATGATTCAGAAGTGCATAGTGAGAAGAAGAAGAAAGGGAAAGATGGTTCATCTGCTAAGAAAGGGAGTCAGATCCCAGATTATGTCCATGCGCCTGAAACTGTCTTCTCGCTGTCAGATAAACCAGTGTGCACTTTCACTGGACATTTGGATGATGTTCTCGACTTATCCTGGTCTCGGTCAAATGTTAGTTTATGTTTCTTTATTACCAACATTTATGCAACGATTTTGGGGGTCATAGACGATTTCGTAAAAGTTTTAATTAAAAAAAAATAAACTTAGTTTTTTTTTTTTTACAATTTAGGGATTTATGTCAATGTAGTTTTTTTAAAAGTTTTGGGAACTATAGACGAATATTTCATTAGACTTGGCCGTGACCAGCTCTTTAGCCGACGTGTATTGCTGTTTGATAAACTTAACATATGCCTTCTCATGCAGCTATTGCTTTCATCTTCCAAGGACAAAACCGTGAGATTATGGGATATTGAAACTCAGAGCTGCCTAAAACTGTTTGCTCACAATGACTATGGTAAGATAAAGAAATTATCTTTGTAAAGATAAAGAAATACTCACAAGCTCGGTAATGCCTAACACAATTTGTTTTTTCAGTTACTTGTGTACATTTTAATCCATTGGATGAAGATTACTTCATAAGTGGCTCCCTTGATGCCAAGATCCGTATATGGAACATATCGAACCGTCAAGTAGTGGAGTGGAATGATTTAAATGAAATGGTTACCGCGGTTTGTTACACTCCTGATGGTCAGGTACTTAATTCTCATGACTTCTCGCATTCCTATACTTATGACCTCGTATTGATCTCTCTTTGCTCTTTAGGCTGCATTTGTTGGTTCACATAAAGGGAATTGTCGGCTTTACAGTGCAGAGGGTATAGTGGCTAAATACTCATTATATTTTGCAACTATGGTTATAAATCAACCTTACACTCTTCATAAATTTTGTGCCATTTTTAATTGATCAGATTGCAAGTTGGAGCAAACAAACCATATTGATCTGCAAAACAAAAAGAAAGCCCAAGCTAAAAAAATCACAGCTTTCCAGGTTTCATTCTTTTAAATACGTTTCTTTGTTGGTTTTATATCGGAGATATTTTTCACTTACCTTTTGAGTTTTGCATGAACAGTTTTCACCTATTAATCCATCTGAAGTGCTTGTAACTTCTGCTGATTCACGCATTCGGATTCTTGATGGTACTGAACTTGTTCAAAAATTCAAAGGTATGTCACTGAAACAATTCATTACTTCATCTAATTTCACAAATATAAATATTTATAATTGATCCATAAAAAACATGCAGGTTTCAAAAACACATGCAGTCAAATGACCGCATCGTACACACTAGATGCTAAACACATCATCTGCGCAAGCGAAGACTCGCAGGTTTACGTGTGGAAACACGATGAGCCACGACTAGGAATCACCGGTAGAAAAACCATCGCCATGTGTACTTCTTACGAAGCCTTCCCTTGCAAAGACGTTTCTGTGGCAATCCCCTGGCATGGCGTTGTAAAAGGCGAACCACCACCCACACATAACGCTCATTCCAAGAAAAACACTAAAAAAGAAAACGCTAAAAAGTCCAGCCTCCCACCGTTACCTAAGAAAAACAATGACGATGGATCAACAGAACAACATCAAGACGATGAGACAGCGAGTCACACTTCACAGAACGAAACAGAGAACAACAATACAGGAGAGACACTAAAGCCAGGGGATTCACCTTCTACGTCGCTCTCTTCTCGGATATCTTCTTGGTCTTGGTTTGATGGTAGTGGCAGTCATGGATCACATAATCAACCAACGGCTTGGGGAATGGTGATTGTTACGTCCACCATCGGTGGCCAAATCCGAGCGTACCAGAATTTTGGATTGCCCCGCAGAGTCAGTCGTCAAGGCTCTCTCTTTTGACGCGGTTCATGTACATATATGCTTATATTTATACAGTGTACAGCTCCTACGAAGTTCTTGTATAGTCTACTGAGTTTGATATGTATATTATATAACCACAGATTAACAAAAAAAAAATTGATATAAAAGGACTAGATTCAAACATTGTGTTTCATCATCAAAACTCATATTGATTTTAGAGTTGGTAGATATGACTTCTAAGAGGATCTCAAAAAGACATTATATTTTAGAGTTTACAAAACTTTATATACATTATAAAGTTTTAAGGTGTTATGCTCCAAAAGCAAAACTTTAAACATAACTTTGAAATTCTTTGTATTTTATACTATAATCTTTATATTTATCATAACTAGTTCAAATTCATAGAATTTATATTAATAACTAGCAGATATATAAAAATATTACAGTAATATTAATTGATAAAATATTACATTAAAATATGAAATTATATCTATAAATATATAATTAAATATTAAACTATAAACAAAATACCACATTAAGTCATCTAATATTGTTGTTGTATAGTTATATTTTTAAGATATTTCAAATCTTATCTAGATTTTTTTTTTAAAAAAATATGTGTAAAATTTAATTTTATAAAAACAATTTTTGAAATATTTATGAGATAAGAATGTTTAAGGGTTAAAATGATAAACCACACAATATTTAAGAATTATAAATATGATATGTAATTGTAAGGAATAAAATGCAAATAGAAATATGAAATTTCAAATTTAAAGTTTTGAGTAGTGACAATATTTCACGTTTCACTATTCTTAGAATTCTTTTTCGAAGAACTAAAAAATTTCATATTTAAAATTATAATAGGGTGTCTTTTGAAAATGCTCTAAAAATGTTATTGATCTTTTTGTTCCAAAGCTAAAGAAAATATAGTCATCATGTTTGCAGGAGCTTGTGCTAATATATATGGGCTTCACACATAGTTACATTCCTACTCCCTAGTTTAAAATGGAACCTAAAACTGCAAACAAAGTAAAACCATTGTACATCAGTTTTAGAATCAGTGATTATTATGACCACTGAACCTTTGTGTTTGAATTCTATGTTGTTGAGCCCAATCATGTTTTTGAAAGGACAAAAAATAGAAAGGTACAAAACAGAATGATGTGGTCCAAAAAGGTTAAAGTGTTAATGTCTCTCTAGGTACACAGAACGAAGCATATGGTCTTTGTTCACACCAAAGCATTTCTTTTCTACTTTTCTCAATTTCGAGCTTCTAACGGTACTCGATACTACTATAATATCTTTCTCTACTTTTTAATTTCATATTTTAAATAACTTTCTACTAACTAGTATACCTATCAATGCCGAAACCTGAAATTGTAGAAATGGTGACCAGAGAATTGTAGACAAGTAAGAAAACTAAATCCTCCTCCTCCGTCCTCCAGATAGCATCTAATCAAACAGTTCAAACACAAAATACGATAACCCTTACTTTCCCCAACTAAACTATAAAGTAACAACTTGAAATCGGATGATTGGATTCAAAGTTATAATACTGGCTGCATTAGAAATCGCAATGTAAATAATATCTAAGCTAACTTGTACTTTTCTAACCAAACGGTTTCGTGGTGTAGTTGGTTATCACGTCAGTCTAACACACTGAAGGTCTCCGGTTCGAACCCGGGCGAAGCCATAAAGTTTTTTTCGTTTTTGTAAGATTTTGTTTGGGTTAAGTTATTAAATAATAATAAATAAATTCTCGCTCTCCGTAAAGTATATACACATTCCTTATTCTTAATTTTGTTGCATCTTCTGATTCTATATTTACTACTCAAACAAATCTCTCTCTCTCTTCTCTTCTCTTCTCTCTCAAAACTCCAAAATGGCTCACCAGGTACTCCAAATGCTCTACCTACTTCTCACTCTCTAACACAATAGCATATATGCACTCTTATATACACATATATGCATATAAAAATGTCTAATGGGTGTAACTATAGGAGGAAGGATGGCCGTTGGGTCTGAGACCAGTAAATGCAAGAATTGGAGGACTCACAAGAGAAACTCATCATCTTGAACAAGTTTCTGCTGGTTCCATTTCCTTCAGCTCTCTTCACTCTCCTTCTCCCTCCTCTCTCTCTTCCTCCGATCTTGATTCCCAGGTCAGATAATATATTATATTTACATTCCTCTACTTATACTACACTGTCTACACATACAAACACATGACGTATACACCAAACTACATATTTTATAGGTCTTGGAAGATTCTCACAATTTTTTCTTGCATATCAGTTGATGAGCCGTTTGAATCTGTGTGATTTTTTGGAGAAATTCAATAATGATTATGCTTTGACTACTATTTTGGATCTGTTCAATTCACACTGTCTTTCATTTTGTTTTCTACTTTTGTTTATTGAAGTTAAAAATACTAAAACAGTATTGTTGTTGGTTGAAATGTGACTTTTGAGCGAACGTGAACCAATTGTATGCTCTTTAAAGCTGCGATGGTTTTGTCTGAAAAGGGCACGTTTGTCGGGATTTTTTAATTTCCAATTCTCAAATTAAAATTATTTAGTACTATACCATAAAAACAAAATACTAGTATTAATCATAGCAATTTCTCAAATATTTTCGCAATTTTTTGGTCACATTGTATTGGAAAGTGGAACCATTGTATTGGGAAATTTACCTATAATTCACCGAGCCTATGTGAATTCATAGACCTTTTTCTCATTCTCATTTACAATTTCAAATTTTGCGTGGTCTCAGTTTTGCAAAACAATATGAATTTTAGTTTAACTTTTTCTAATATATCTTACACATTATACTTTTTTGGTCACCATTCACCATCAAAATTCAAACTCTCGACCTCTTCAATGGAAGTAAACATCGTAACCACAACAAGATTTACGTTGCGTGTGGATGCATCAATTTACACTTTTACTTTTTGACATATACAATAGACATAACATCTATTAGTCTTATTTTTTCAGTCAATGGGATCATTTTTCCGCGATAGGGGCTACACACTAGGAAATCTAATGGGGATATCAAGCTTTCTAGAACTTTCAAGAAGATCAAACCGAACAAGGATTGATCAAACGGCTTCGAGGAACCATCAACATCAGAAGAATCTCAAATTTTACAAGCCATGGATTTTCTCTATATGTTCCAAACTAAGCACACATTCCACTATCATTCCCCATAACAAGATTACTATTAACGAGGAAAACGGTCGTAAGAATGTGCAATCCCTCGGACATTTCCTCATGGTGGAGAGACGAGCCATCGGATCAACCACACGGTCGACACCAACTATGTGAATGTCTGAGAATTAATAGCTAAGCAAGCTTGCTCCGTTGCTCGTTAAAATTCGTGTTTGAAACCCCTACTGAGGTTTGAAATAGGATTTGTTTTAATCAACATAACAAATTATGATTGTATTTTGTACTTGGTTGTTTCAAATGGTGTTGTATTTGGGAATTTAATATCATTTTTCATTGCATGAGTTGCATCAATATATATGTGAAACAAATATTGAGTAAGGAAGGTGATATTATATGTATTCAAAAATAGAATTTTATTTTGAGTGTTTGAATGAATGTATGTATGGTAATTAATATGCTTACCTCTAAATAAAATCACAAAATTTTGGTAATTATACACGCAAAAAAATCAAAACATTTGAAAATTTATTCTTGATTAAAAATATTATAGTCAGTAGCCTTACTTCTATACAAAACAATCAAACATCTATTTCAGTAATGTGTTAATTCAGTTAATCTTAAATCATATATAGTGTTAAAAGATACTGAATTCGGACATTGACAAAGCCCGATAAACTATACAGAAAAAAGCCCAATTATTAAACTCATTTGTTTGGGCATCATCAGCATTTCTCAGTGAGAATCAACGAGGTTAGTTTCATTCATTTATAGATGAACCATCGTAGATCGATAATAAATTGCAAAGCTTCAAATCCATGGCGGAAGCAAAGCATAGGGTACTATTGGTGTGATATCTTCTTCCTAAATTTCGGAGGTGTGGAGAATCACATCTACTAATCTACTATCTCTCTCAATGCTTGTTAAACCTTGGTCACAAGGCAGGTCAGTGTGTGAGCCAAGTAATGTAGCATATACTGAATAGGATCCTATATGAGAGATTTGGTTTGAGAATGTATGTTTGTTTTATTGCAGGTTGTGGTTATGACACATGCTAGTGGACTTAAAATCTACTATATATGTCGGAGGTGTGGAGAATCACATCTACTTAAAATCTAAAATCTACTATTACTCTAAATAAAAAGAGATTGAAATAAAACTCTACTCTATTTTCGAGGAAAATATTGAGGATGGAGAGGAGATGTCTAGTGACCTCCGCAAGATGAGGTCTTTCTATTTTCTCCTTTCATTGATTATTTGGTTATGCATCTAAATTAATCACGTTTGCTTGCTTAGGTACGCTTGTTTAATCGGTATTTTCCCACTTGCTCATTTGGTTTGGTTTATTTGTTTTCTGATTCTTTGCAGATCTGGTGGTGGTGTAACTGAGAAGAAGAAGAAGTGATGCAACTACGCTCTGTTTCTTCTGTAAACTCTTTTTTTTTTTTTCTAGAGTTTTTTGCCTAATGTTTCATTGGATACTCTTTCTATATATAGTAAAGAAAATAAAAAAAAGTTGAAACCAAAAAATTATGAGCCATTTAATTTGTCTTCTTGTTAGCAGGTTCACGTATCTCAATCTGTTTTAGAAATAAACATATGACACCCATTGTTGTAGTCTTCCGTTACTGGCCTACTTGGAGATTTTAAACTGATTATTTGCTTGATTGTTGCTGATGTACCTGAAAGTTGAAGGTATTGGTTAAGTAGTGAAGTAAGCAACTACGGCCACATATTAATTTTATGTGATATGTTCAAGGATGTGATAATGATTTTTACAATTAGGCCTCGTGTTTTTTTCTTAAGGACCAAGTAACTTTCATGGGGCGTCATCATCATCCGTCACAATCATCTATTTATCTGCCACCATATCCGAATCTTATTTCGAAACAAAAACAAATCTTCACATTGATATGACATAAAATATCAAAACCTAACCCTAATATTAGTCAGTTGATCCATTTTCAGTATTGTCAGTGGCAGTCTCGCAGAATAATGTAATCTAGGGATTAAATACGAGGATAAAATATTTGCTTGCTTTTCTCCCCCTTAAAATCATTTATACTCTTAACCCTACTGAGTAAACAAAAACCATGCAACTCATCGACTGATCAGTATTGTAAGAAAAACTTGAAACAAAAAATGAAAAGGAAGAAATGGAACATACAGTCTGGGAACATATGAATTATGTATTGTATACTTATGTGTGCAATGTGCATACAGACGTGTGTTACATCTGGTTCTTAATTAGTTATTGGTCGACTTAAAAGGGACAGCAGCTTGAGATGCATGGCTTGAGTTATTAAAGCAAATCAAATTTGAAAATGATTGGTGCATGTACCAACCAGATAACACACATATAAATTCAGTGTGACGTCATATATGTTTATAAGCGACGTAAAAGACTCAAAGTGGTGAATAACCTAAGGCCCGGCTTGATTGTGGGCAACGAGAGGGACAAGTGAACAAAAGAAAACTTCCTTTACCGGTAAGAGACAAATTAAGATGATATTTGTATATCTAAAGCAAGGAAAAAAATCTAAGATTTACTAACTGATTCATTTACATCCTAAATTTGAGACAGCACAATATTTTCTGTGACTCAGAAAATTCGTGTCATCTTATCTTCTCCGGTTACAAAACACCGTTTTTGCCTAGCAAAATAATAGATAGGACTCGCACAACTTTATAAAGATTTAAACATATGAATTGGCTTGAAAGCTAAATTGTGGAAATGAGTCACATTAATATTTGTAGTCTAATTGACCTTTATGAAAAAAAAGGGAGTTAAATTGACTAAAACGAAGAACCCATTATAGTATATGTGAACACAAGAATGGTTTTGTAATTCGCTATGCTTATTAGTAGTTGCATAGATCCATAATTGATTTATTTAAACCAATTATACGAGGAAATAGAGGAAGATTGTCAATGGTAATGATAATTGTAGGCGTAGGAGTTGCATAACATTGTTAAGGAAGTCGACGACAATTTTACTTAGCCATATCAAAAAGCGACCACATCAAGGGACCCTCGTTTTATTTTGTTTATATTATAAGGAAAACAATAAATAATATATTGAAAGAGAGAGAGGACAGACTAATATGGAATCTTCATTTTAGTTCGAAAATTTGGTAGGACAACTAAATATTCATCACATGTACTATATGGGTCATAGTCCAGATATTCACATATTTTGAATATTTGAATCATGTCAATACTACTCTACATAATCATAAACTGTTTTTATATAATAATATACTTTAAAAGGAAAACACCAAAAATCAATAAATTGTCAAGTAGTCATTTTGTAGGAAGTCACGTTATATCTTGCGCGCGCGGTTATTTATGTCACCAGTTAAAGTCTCCTAAGTCCAAATACCACAAACATCACACCTCAGTCATACTACTAAATAATGAATAACATCAGTCAGCAAAGGAACTAGTATCAGAAAAGTAAAAGCTGCGAAATTACAGTAAAGAGAGAACGATCTTCACAGAAAACTAACTATTCAAGGAGGCATGAAGGAACGTATAGAATTGTTTACTATGAACATATCTGGCCGAAGAAGGTTCCATGCCCCAGACTACTAGTAATAAGTATTTCTTAATAAATAAAAATAATATATATGTGGTTCTCATAATCTACACTATTTATCAGTAAACAAGTTTGGACTTGCCGCACAAACATAATATCATCATGGGGTGAATTTTCATGTTCATGTGGGTTTCATCTTTTTCCATAACATTCATATACGGAAAAATAGTCGCCAACAATTATTTAATATCCGAATTTGGACTCATTAATCCAGATTCGCTGGTCCGGCTTCATGGACCGGTTTATACAAAATTTACTAGCCACGCTAGCCTATGACTGAATCTATGACTTCAATAAGAAAAAGATATTCATAATACTCATTTTATTTATTATGTATCTGATTGAGGTGAAATCAGTGTAAATCAGTTACTGATTCAAATCAATAATACATCAATGGATCCCTTAACTACGTGTAAGATCTAAAGTAAATTTTACTGGAGTAAGGACATCATTATTGATAATCTCTCATTTATACTTTTCAGCATAAATAATTACATTTTAGGATTATACGATCAAGTAAGGCTATATAATTTTGAAAATTAGTGATGTTTTAGTAAACAAAGCAAAGCAAATTGTACAGACAAATTAAATCTGAAACTTTTGTACGGGAAACAAATAATATTTTTTTTTTTTTATACTTAAAGACAATAACTTGATGATGTGTTAAAAATAGTGAATTTGGTTGTCAGTCATATGTAAGAAAAATCAGAAGTTGGGATTTTGCAGTGGTTGTTATCTTGGCTCAGATTTTCAAGCGTGCATAGGACCGCGTGCAATTACAAGATCGAATCTCTTGGTCATCGCTCATGGTCCCATCTCTCCTGACGACACCGTTACTTTTGTCGCCTAGTGGGCCGTGTAGGTCACAAGCATCTTGCTCTCTCCTTGCGCGCGTCGGTGTTTTCTTAATTGTTTCCGACATTGATTCGGTCGTCGTCACGACCTTAGATTTCTGTCTCTTTTACTATTTCTCTGGAATTCTTTCAAGAAATATTATATTTTATAGGACACAGATAATGAAATACTTATAGTTGAAATCCTTAATCCTTCGCACCTGATAAATCATTATCGACAGCGCAAATCCAAATTATTAGTCAATTCTCAAAAGTGTAGATGTATTGTATATCTGTTTTTGGTCGAAAAGTGTAGATGTATATCTACGTGTTTTTTTTTTTTGAATAAAAATATCTGTGTGTGTTATTTATAGTCGTACAACTGTACAAACGAGCAAAATATTTATATATTTTGACACAGATTATAATAACTTACCACTTGTTATCCTCGCTATAAGACTTCCCCTTTTTTGGTTGGGTGTGGACTAATCTTGTTTTGTCGTTTACGATCGAAACCGATACCCATTATCATTTATCAACGATCATGCATGCATTGTACCAGATTAATCTAGTTATACATTTCGAGGGTTGGTCTCCACTACACATAAATATATTTATATACTTCTTTTTTTTGTCGACGACAATATTATAATTGAAAAAAATATTATAATTGTCATGTATATTATGAACATTATAAACAAATATTGTATGTTATATACTCTAAATATATAATTAAAATAAGGCAACATCGAACAGATAAAACACTTCTCGGCAATCACAGAGAACGTTCCTTTGCAGCAGTTAATGAAATCAGGGTCTCTTGCTACTAGTTTTCTACACTACATATCATTATATACTCACCATGATTGGTGCACTTAACTAAAATGTACTACAAATATATGTGTCTGTGTGAATATATATATATATATATCATGAACATGAATTTACCCATTGTTGCAGAATCGTCTGTGAGTAGTTATAACGTCGAAACAATATATATATATATAAGCTAATTATGACTTCGAAACAACATATAAAACTCAATAACGAAACTAAAATGATAATGTCGTTGTAATGCGTGTTAAGTTGCAATTCTAGTTCAAAACTTACGAATTCGAGTACTAGTTTACCTATATGCTCAATAGATAGCTTGTAGAGAAAGGCTTAAATAGATTCTTCTTTGCTTTACATCAAAATCATCAAAAAAGTCTCATTAAAGTATTCCGTAAAAGACTCTTTAATTTTAAAAATGGAATAATCATAAAACTATGCGGACTTTGGACAGATTTCATAAGCTCATAAAGATAAAACAAATAGTCTTCTAATTTGTTTATAAGACATAAGACCCAAAAGCTTACCATAAGAACATTTTGTAATGATGTATATGGCTTAAAAGGAAGTATAAAATACTTACAAAATAGCCTAAACTAGAATTCATTCTTAATCAATATCCTTGTAATGGAGTATATCGTTACTTAATATATATATATACTGCAAAACTCACAACAGATTAATCTTGTGACAGAACCTTAGTGTATAATACAGAAACTGATTTAGTTTCGATGGAAAATGTGTGATACTTTCTTTCTCATGGCTATACTTGCAGATTTACTATTTCATTTCCAAAACAAACTGCATTATTGGTATTATGCGTACGTTCTCGTAGCTAGAGATAAAGTTCATGGATATAGTCCATCGAGACAAATGATATACAGTACTTTTGATTTTTGTGTTGCAATCTAAGTTATTTTGAAATTTTGAGAAAAAAATTAGCAACAAGAAAATTCGTAAAAATATATTGATAGGCCCCTCTTAACTCATTAAAACAGTACCGTACTACTCGCATGTCTGATCATATCCTCATACTAAAAGAAAATAATTTTTTGTAATAGAAGAAACCCTAATTTTAAATCTGGAAAACAACCAAGAGAATCCAAAAACCAAAAATAAAGTAAAAACCCAAAACTAGTTGTTGCAATTTAACATAAAATAAAAAAAACAAAATGAAACCTACAAGATCGATCGATATACTAACTTCCAACAAAGGACATAAGATCATAGCACACTCACTAAGAAATTAATAAAAGTATCATCATCACAGAGATTACATCCTCGGAGTGATGCCTGATTATATATTGCTAGTAGAAGAAGAACTGAAGTTATTAGAGACATCACTCCACGAACTAGTTGTTGCGGCCGCAGTCCCATGAATATTCCAAAGCTCTTGTTCGTTCCCAAAAAGTTGTCTAGACATGTTGAGTTGATTGTTACTATCTTCCATTTTCACTGAAGCTAATTGCGACGCCGTGGCTGTAGCCATAGCTGATGAAGCAGAAGAAGAAGAGGAAACAAGGTTATGGAAGATGTTCTTAGGTCTGTACTGCTCCACACCCGTTTGGTTTTGATGATCAAACGGGTATAACCCGGAAGATGAAGAATTATCTAAACCACCTAGCAAAGGAAGTTGGTGATGTGTTGCCGGGAACCTCCACTGGTCCAAACCAGTCAACATAGCCGACGCTCCTCCACCACCGCTTCCGCCGCTGCTTCCACCACCAACATGATAAGAAGGAGCTGAAACGGCGCCGTATTGTAAAGTGAAGTTGTCTGTGAAGTCTACAGGATGCATGAGCTTGAGAGGAGACAAAGATGATCCAAGTCCAACTATGTTGTTGTTTTGATTATGTCCGGGGATCAATCCGGCGTTGTAAGAAGACAGCAATGAGCTCAGAGATGTCGATGAAGAAGGTGGTCCCATCTGATTAGTAGCCATGGCTCGGTGGTGGTATTGGTCGTTGCTTGTGGTGCTATCTTGTGACTTACTGTTACCGCTACTGCTGCTACCGCCACCACTGCCGCTGTTTTTGGTTCTTTTGTTTCTACGGCAACCACCACCAACAGGAACGCTCCTTAGAGCGCCTCCACGTGTCCAGTAACGGCGGCAGGCTTTGCAAAAGTGGCGAGGTTGAGTGAGATTGTAGTTGTTGAAGTAACAGAACTTGGTGTTAGTTGAGTCACATCTTGGACACTTTAAAGGTGTTTCAGGCAGTGGTATGTTGGCTAGCCTTGCCCTTTCCGCCATCGAACCTGGCCGGATTAAACCACCAGGTCCACCACCTCCTCCACCGTTACCGTTGTGTTGAAGCGGTGGAGGCGTTTGTTGCGGTTGCGGTGGGAGGGGATGGTGAGGGAGGAACTGCTGGCTGATGTTGTTGTTGTTTCCCGTGAATCCAACGGTGGTTGTGATTGGTTGATGCTAAAGAGAAGAGGAAATGATTCAAAAAAGTTATTAGAATTTGTGGAGCAAAAGAAAGAATTAATTTATGAGTATATTCAAATTCAACCACAAATATACAAAGATTAACAAAAGGAACAAGAATATTATCATCCTCTTTTTCTTATTTGTTTAATCCTCTCTTTATTTTTTTATTTTAATAGATTCTTGACTACGCACATAAATAATAAGACCAAGAAACTCCCAATCAAGAACTTACTTGTTGTTGCCAGTTTGATGAATCAGAATAAGTGGGGAATGAAGAAAAAACCATCTTTGATCTTTCTTCTTTGATGATCTAGATCTTCTCTCTTTTTTTTTTTCTTGTCTTTTTGTTTTTGAGTAAATAAAGCTCTAGAGAGAGAAAAAGAAGAGGAGTGGAGAGCTTAGAGAAAGAGAGAAGGCAGAGTAAATCAAGAACCTTTATCCACATATATATACATAACCATGTATACATATAGTATATGTTTGATAATTATATTAGTTGTGTATATGAATAAAATAAGATTTGAGTGTGTCCACATATTGTGAGCTTTTCTGTTTTATATAGTTTATGCATATTTGCTTAGGGTTTTGAGGTGGAAGAGAGGGAGTGTGCCTAATTTCTTAACTCGTAAGTTTCTTTGTGATTCTCTCTTTATGGCAGTGCTGCTGCCTTCTGTACTGTGCGCTATATATCAATACTAATTTAAAATGTTTGAATGGCTGTGTTATGAAAGTGAGAAAGTCAGTAGTTTATTAATTTCCTATATATATGCCGAATATAAATTTTTCTCTTAGTCTACAAAATATCAAAATCAATTCAAGACAGTATAAGAATAATAAATTTTATATATTTATATCTAATTAAGATGTGGATTTGTATTGTTCTTTGGCTTAAAACAACATCAGCGATAAACCATTGATAGTTTGAAAAAGTGAAAGATATAATCTTCTTACATGTAAAACCAATTCATGTCATGTATTGTCATAAACATTCACTGAAAGAGCTATTTAAATCAAGGGTATGAAGAACGTGTCAAAATTCATGTAAAATTGGTTTTTGGACAAGTTCTGATGTATCTAATTGTGCTGAAAAGGGAGTTTGGTACATTTATTTTGGTGAAAACTTTTGAACATAGACCCAGCGTTGATTAATTAAAATTTAGTAATATTAACTAAAGGGGGAGAAAGTTGGACTAAATGGGCTAACACTAACGACTGATTAAAAATGTTAAATGGGATGACTACAAGAATTTGAGAATGAGTGGAATAAGTTAGTGAAAAGAATTGTTAATTACATATACAATGTGAATATAGTAATTAAAATCGGTCCAACATTCTTCCGAAGTGTCCCCAACCAATTTCGCTTTTATTTCCCTCGAACTGCCGCGATGTCTCTTTATCTTTACTTTTTTTTCCAAAAACAAAGAATATCTGTTTGTTCTTGCCTGGGAATTTTGAATGTCCATAGCATACTTTTAATGACATGCGCGCCATTTAAACGCGTAAAAACAGTTAAGTATAAGAATCTGATGAAGGTATAGGAAAATGAGGAAACGAGTAGTTACAGTTTCAAATATTACTAAACAAAATTTATATAACTAATGCTGTAGTAAAAATTCATAGCATACTTTAAACGACACGCCGTTGAAACGCGTAAAAACAGTTACATAAGAATCTGACTGATTGAGATACTGATGAAGGTATAGGAAAATGAGGAATCTGAGTAGCTATAATTTCAAATATTACTAAACAATTTATATATATAACCAATGCAGTAGTTAGAAACGTCTAGATTTACAATTGAATATTTATGATCAATAAGCACATATGATACAGTTAAATAAAAAACACATTGTAGTTATAAAAGAATATCAAACTTATAAATGTTCTAATAAAGAGTACTAAAATTATTAATTCAAGTTGATAGTGAAAATACGATATGTACAATGTCTTTATTTGTTTAAATAAATATCTCAGATATAAAAGGTAAACCGAATCGGTTTCCCGGTAGAATATTCAACGATTCTCATGGCTATGTGAAAGAAATTCATCTATTGGCTCATAAGGCTAATTGTGTTTATTCACAAGCATCAAAATCTCATACTAGAGAAACGTGTTGAAAAAGTGGTACAAGAGATGAAGCCAGTGAGAAGCCATGCGCATATATGCTATCTTTTCCGATTCTTCTCTCTTCTCTCTCTCACGAGTCTACGAAACAGATAGGCGTAAAAGAGAACTTGCGAGAAGAAAACTTTAAAAAGAAGGAACACGACGCCGTTTAGTAAAAATACAGACAACAGAAAATAATGTGGCTGCTGGGATTCGAGCCCAGGTCTCCACGGCCACAACGTGGAATTCTCACCACTAAACTACAGCCACTTTGTTGTTCATTCCAACATAACATTCTATGTTAACTACTTTAATGCTTCCCGCGCAAAGACCAAGAGCATCTCCCGCCGAAGTTCTTAAAACCCTAACTTTTTTTTCCCCAATTTTCGAAGTCAATCTCACACTTCGATCGAGAAACGACTCTGTGCTCCTCCATGGCTGACAATCCTGATTCAGATTCGTCGCCTTTCAACAGAACGGTGAGCGATGCACTTTCTCATTAGCTCAGCGTTCGTATAAACTAAATTTTTTGGGGGTTTTAATCTTTAATTTGAAAAAGGTGGTCCTGAGAGATTGGTGGTTGATAAAATGTGCAAAGGAATTCGAGGGAAAACGATTCGGGGTAGCTGGAACCCAGATTGCAGAGACGAGAGCAGTGCGTGTGTTTACATCGTCCCCAATCGTCACAGCCTTTGATGTCTTCACTCTCCAAGCTTCTGATGGTGTCTGCATCATCCTCCGTGGCTTCCTCAACAAACAACGCCTCGTTCAATCTGGGTTTCTCCCTGAGGTGTTTATATTATCACAATCTTCTTCAAGATTACTACTTGGGCTGACTTGGTTTGGTTTGGTTCTCTTTTTGTGTAGATTTCGCGTGAGTTTATCTTTGGGTTTCCTCCTTGTTGGGAGTCAAAGTGTAACAGTTGCTTTGTGGGAGTGCCTTCTGGCTCTGTTATCAATAAAGGTATCATCTTTTTTTTTTTAGCAATAATTTGTTAATGTGTGTTTTGTTTTCTTTCATGATGATGTTTATTAAACTCATGCAGCTTCTTCTTCTCGTTCCATTTTATCACCGTGTAAATGGAATCTTGAGGATAGTCCCGCTTTGGTTGTTGAGAAGAACATAGACGAGGGGATTAGTGATAAAGATGGTCTCGGGGGTGGTGGAGGTTCTACAGCAAGAGATGATAAACCTGCAAGGAAAAGGTCTCTTCGTCTGCAATCCAAATCTGTTGAAGCGAGTAAAGTCAAGAATAATCATGGTAGTGATGGTTTGAGTAAGGGGGCTAAGAGCTGTGGTGTAGAGATAGATGAAGGCAGTGAGAGTAAAGTCAATAAGTGTACTAATGGTGGAGATGATGTTGATAAGGTAACAAGTAAGAGCGCTGCTGGAGGATCACTGACTTCAGAGCAGGGAAAAGGTGAAGTTGAGGCAAAGAAAGCATGTCCACGCTCCTTGCTTGAAGACTTAGAAAAGAGTAATAGTAAACCTGGCAAGAAAGCAGTATCAACGAAAAGTGGGAGGATTCTCAGAAGTGCCGGCATTGTAGTAGAGCATGTGGATCTTTCTGGGGACAAAGTCAAAACTGTTAAGAGCAAAAGGAAACTTGATGTGAGTGAAGTCCAGGATCCTACTACTAATGATGCAGTAGAGGATGTAAACCATTCTCGGACCAAAGTCAAAAGGAAACTTGGTGTTAGCGAGGTCCAGAATCCTAGTACTAATGATGTAGTTCATGATAGTGAAGGTTTGAATACTGGTGCAGGTAATGTTGATAAGGTAACAAGTGTGAGTGCTGTTGTTGAATCACTGACTTCAGAACAGGGGAAAGGTGAGCTTGGGGCAACGAAAGCATGTCCACGTTCCCTGTTTGAAGACCTAGAGAAGAGTAGTGGTCAACATGGTAAGAAAGCAGTATCAACGAAAAGTGGCAGGACACTCAGAAGTGCCGGCATTGTAGTAGAGGATGTGAATCATTCTGGGACCAAAGTCAAAAGGAAACTTGGTGTTAGTGAGGTCCAGGATCCTAGTACTAATGATGTAGGTCATGACAGTGAAGGTTTGAATAAGGCTAAGGGCAATGTCGTGGGAAAAGATGAATGTATGGATAATGAAGAGATACCACGAGTGGATGTATGTGGTAAAATGCATTCTGGTACTAAGAGCAAAAAGATAACAAGTAAGAATGCTACACTGACTTCAGAACAGCAAAAAGGTAAGGTAACAAAAACATGTCCACATTCCTTGTCGAAAGAAGTAAGTGATAGTAGCAAGGGTGGAAAGAATGGAAAGTCAAAGAGAAGTGAGAAGATCGTTAAAAGTGATTCGGATGTAGTAGAGCCTATGACTCCTTCAGGGTCCAGGGTTAAAGACAACTTATCAGTGGGGAAAACAATCAGGAAGATCGACTTTGATGAAGAGGTAAATATATCTCTCATATTCTTGTTTTGAAACTATTTAAATGTGAATCATAATGATACCTTGTAACCAATACAATACTAGGATAATCATGTTGGTTTATAGTAGTTGATGCCTCCGTTGTTATGTAATGCGAAGGTAACACCGGAAAAAGATGCTAAGAAACCGAAGATTGCTCCAGTGTCTGCTGATTCATTAGGACAGAGACGGTCAAGATCAGGTTCGTTGATAGAGAGTAGAACTTATTCACTTTCAAAGGTTCACTTTTGAACATATAGAAAAAAGGTTTCCGTTTGATTTTTTTTTTTTTATTGCAGGAAGGGTGCTTGTGTCATCACTAGAGTTCTGGCGCAACCAAGTTCCTGTTTATGATGAGGTTTGTGATAATGATTTACTGAATTACACTAACCAGGAGAACATAATCTTAAAACATTTTCTGTTGCAGGGTAGGAATCTTATCCAAGTAAACAAAGGGAATGCGCCTAACTCCACTCCACCTAAAGGTTTGTTCTTCTTTTTATGCTGTTTTTTTTTTTGGATAAAAGAGAGGGATTTCACTATAATAATAATACAAACTGTTGTCTTGGTCTTCTTCTTCTTTTGTTAGGAAAAGGATCCGTTTCTCGTAAGCCAGCCAAGAAGATGAAGATAAAGTAAACAGCTTTTAACTACTTTTTGGTAATTAGGTTAATGGTCTCTCTGAACATGTAATTTGGATGGTTTAACTCTTTAGGGTTTGGAGCTGTGTAATATATGTGCTTTTGCTGATATTCGTCTACCAGTTTCTTAGCTTTGAAATGGTAGCGACCCTTCTGCACTTATTCGTTGCAGTGATGAATGAAGAGGACAACAAAGCTCCCAGACTGAGACAAAAACTTCTCTCGAGAGAGTTTCGCGAGTCTTGTTACAGCCTAAAAAGACCCCCTTGAGTTCTTAATGGGCCTTATTGAAAAACTCACTTTAGAAAAACAAAAGAGAGATTAAACGTAGAACTCCTCAAGCCCATTAAGTATACAATCTAATAATTCAGAATCATGGAGTTGACCCTGCCTGATCTATCAACTAACTCGATATCTCTATCACCACAACAAAAGTGAGCTCTCTATCCACTAAGCTCTTAAAAGGGAATGAAGTCCCTTAGCCTTGTATACCTTTGATTACTCGACGAGAACGTTTATAGAAGTTTCATTATTAGTCAACTAATTGCTTGACATACTCCGGGGTGGCTTCACCAGCTATGGAGGCTCAACAGTAAGGATTTTTGATGATTTTCTTCCTACTTATTATGGTGTCTA
>JABAYD010008699.1:0-13552 GCA_014822095.1 Diplotaxis tenuifolia
CATCACTAGAGTGTGAATTTCATCTTCTCCCGAGATCCACCTTATCTCACCTCCATCTTTAATGTAATTTCCTCCGTAATCAAAACATATGATTGTAATAGGAGAGGTCATACCATAGATTTACCTGAAACAAAAAAAAAAGTTATGATTAGTTAACCATTTAAAGAATCTAAGTTGTCCAAGGTCTTTTGTACATAGTCGTTCCAGTAATACAAGTAATACAAGTTTCACTTTAGTAATACCAGTAGTTCAAGTAGTTTTTTTAAAATTTTGTTTTTCTCGATTTAACACTTTTAACTGACCAAGAGGGGTGTTATACAACCCACAATATCGTCTACCACTATTGTAAAGCATTATTTTGCTATAAAACAGTTCAAAATAAGAAGAAATATACAAAATCGACCTTAAACATCCTTTTTCATAACAATATACCTAAAACTTTCATTTTTACCTAAAACTTTAATTTTTCATCGGTTTAAGTATATTTAATCAACTAATAACGTGTTATAAAACTCACATTATCGTCTAACACCATTTTCATATTTTTTCTATCAAAATCGTGTTAAAAAAAAAGAGAATCCTCTTCAAATTTTATTTTCATATTTCTTTGAAAACTCTCACAATTTTTACAGCTAAGTTTTTTATTCCGTTACTTATAAGACATAGAACATAAATAGTATATTATTATGAAAATTTCATGAAAAAAGGTACTAATTTTCGTCAAATTAGTTTTCAAAAATCGCAAATGAAGCTTGAAGGGGGAGAAGCATTCGCAGGTTGTTGTGAAATAATAGTAAACTTATTAAAAACAGAAATTTTATTATTGGTTTTATACATGATTTTATGCTACTTTAGTATAAAATAAATTAATTCTATATTTTTCTTAATTTTATAAATTGTAAATGCAAATGTTCTACTAAATGCTTCATATGAGAGCATTGAGCAAAGAGCATTTGAGAGTATTACCATTTGAAAAATATTTTTCTAACAAATATTGATTAGATAATAATGAACTTTATTGTTATGCTAATGTTTTGCCAATTAAGTGGGAACTAGATTTAAAAAGATCGTTAGAATTTTCAAGTTTTGTGTCATTGATGTATTGATTCTTACATTCTCATTAAAGTTTAGTGTTATGAGTTTGATGATTTTATAATTCTAAAACAAATCCCTTGTTATTCAAAAAGTTTACATTTTAATGATTCTATCAATCTATTAAAGTTAATGTTATTGGGAATTGTATTCTTAACCATTTAACTCATAGATCAAGATTTTAAGAATACTACATATAGTCCTTAGATTCTTAAAATTATTATAGTGATTTATTTTTCTAGATTTTAATAATCTACAAAAAATTTTACAAACTCTTTCCAAATTTAACAAATCTCTCAACTTTTAAAATCAACAAACTCTCTATAAATTTTACTCCCACTAACACTCCCTAAGACAAAACTAAACACAATTTGTCATGAATCCATTACGTGGATGACCCATAACCAAGACCAAGACCCAGACAAAAAAAAGACAAGGCTCATCAGGCCCAAGAAGATTAGTTAATGACGGCTTAACCTAATGTCATGTTTATCTAGTTTTAGATAACTTTCAAATCCTTGTTAGTTTAGGATTTGGATAACTTCCATATTTCTCTGTCTTGTAATCCTTATATAAGGGAACCCTTATACATCAATAATAACACAGACAAATTCCCATTCATCTCTCTTAGTTTACAATACGTTATCAGCACGATAGTCTCTACCTTAAAAGCTAGAAACTAAAAATCCTAGCCGACGTCCTCTATCTTCTTCCTTGATGGCGCAACTTAAAAGAGGTTGTTCTCCAAAACTGTGAGATCCAAACGACGATCAATATATCAAATCGATGCTCTCGACGAGACAAATCCGTCGGTGCAAACAGCTTGTCAATCTGACCATTGACGCGCTCTCGCGCCCAGTTTTAGTGTGCGCCGCACATCCACATAAAACTATAATTCCAATGCAACTTCAAACCGTTCGTTCTCTCAAACCATGTGGACCCATAAAACGAGTAAGATGTCAAATCGAAGCCCTCGCCGAGAAAAATCAGTTGCCGCAAACCGCTTGAAAATCCGACACCGGACACGCCCTCACGCTCAGAAACAACTGGTGAAAGCCCTAACCTTAGCTAAACAAGGGGGAGTGTTATAAATCCCTTATGTGGATGGCCCATAACCAAGACCAAGACCCAGACAAAACAAAACAAAGCTCATCAGGCCCAAGAGTATTAGTTAATGAAGGCTTAACCTAAATTTCATGTTTATCTAGTTTTAGATAACTTCCAAATCCTTGTTATTTTAGGATTTGGATAACTTCCATATTTATATGTCTTTTAATTCTTATATAAAGGAACTCTTATACACCAATAATAACACAGACAAATTTTCCTTCATCTCTCTTAGTTTACAACACAATTGTAATATTTTTGTATCATCGATTGCAAACAAAGAAAGATTTTTGAGTTATACTAGTTTTCCTTACAAAAATACTAAACACAATTAATTTGTCTATAAGTCACGAAATTTAAATATAAGTTAGCAATGTATGTATAATCGGATTCCTAAAAAAGAAAATGATGAACTTGTAAGTATATTTCCTAGTAAATTTATTGGTGACAATGCTCTACAATATATTCTTAGATTGACAACCATTCAAAAGTTCCATGAACCTATATGTATTTATGCACATCACCATATATGGAGAGATTTTAATTTTCATCTCGATCAAGTAAAATCCTCATCATTATTAAGTATGTAAACAATGGATTATACCAATATATTGTTCTATACAATTTACACATAATTCAAAATATATTGTTCTCAAACTATTAAAAATACTAGATCTTTTGGCCGCTTAACAAAAATTCTAAGCATATTGTTTTTATATATAATATATTATATAACTAAATTTATAATTCAAACAAAAGAAATAGAATGTTAAATTAAATAGAAAAATATACTAATTGACAAAACCATTGTAGTTGATGTGAGTAAGAGTTTCATAAATAATACTAATATTAAACGGTGGTTTGTACAAAATGTATATTTTCTAGTATTTTTACCATAACCATCAATTTATTTTTGGTATAAATAACTTACATAATAATTACAGTAATATTGTAATCTGTAGTTTTATATTTATTATCTTCAAAATGTTGATAAAAAATAATCACTATCAAAATCTAAAAATAAAGTATATAAAATAAATTGAATTTTATTTAGATTTAAAATGATATTATATAAATTTAAGATTGTATATATATTGTTGTTATGAATAATGTTTATTTATTTTATTTATATTTAAACTGGATGATATTAATTTATCTTTGCTATCAATGTTGTGAATACCAAACCGAACTTTGACTTGATATAGTAGTTACGTCAATGGTCACACTGTCCCAACTGGGTTGTAAATTTAATTTAATTTTAAGTTAAGTATCTATATATATGTATAACTATAAAATTATTTTATAAGATTTTTTATCATTATTTGGCTAAAATGATATGAAACTTAAAAAATAATATAAAATATAATGAATAATAAATTATTTAAGTAAATATTAAAAACAATACAGGTTTTTATGAATTTTTTTTTTAAAATTGCATTTTTAACTTGAATTTGAAAAAATCAGGGTTTAATATCAAATTGGACCATCGGTTTTAGCGAGTAGCTGGTTCTTTAACTGATCACGCTCCCGATTTAGATCTCTATCCCGCTGATCATGGATGCCATAATAATCTAGACATTAGTGTTGCAAGTAAGCCGCTTATGTGATTTTGCCGCATCGAGTTATGGATTGTTCACTGAGATCTCCTGCATAGTCACAAGTGTACACCTCAATTCCTCCCATTCATTAGATTGTAGGTCAGTTGTGCTGTTATTATGGCGAGTAACCTTTGGAGATCTCTAAGAAACGTGCAAGATTTTTTTTTGGTCGAAACGAACTTGTCTAACACCAAACTGGTGCATCTTAAGTTGTTGAATCAAAGAATACTCTAAGATTGATTAAGAGCTTGTAATAGTTTATTTGAAAAGAAATAGCCAAAAACAAACGAAAGAGATGATCTTGAATCTTTCATGGGTTGAGCTTTTTGACTCAACCTACATAATAGTCTATATTTTGTTACCAACTTATGTATTAAAAAAAACTGGTTGAATTAGTAAAGAACATATATTTGTGAATAGTAAAGTACATATATTTGTGAATATCCTTTATGTCCTCTAATATTCGGTTTCTTTAGATCCAATTCCCAATCATTTTAAATATAAACTAATTATTTTCATTACCTTTGGAATTCTCTTTAATTTTTTTTAAAACTTAGCTATGGATCCATAACCAAAATCTCTAATCTCACTAATATAAAATTGAAAAATTAAAATATCGTAAATTTTGAAGCCACGGCTCAAAATAAAAAAAAATATAAAACTTAAAAATAATATGCGTTTTGGTTCAAAATAGTTGTTATTAAATATTATTCTTTGTTATTCATCTCTATATTTTTTTGGGGTCCTTAAAGGTGGTTTAGTATGTTTCCAGACATAGTAGAATATTTTAAATACTAAGTAGCTCCTACTTTGAGAGTAGAAGTGCTAATCAGTTGTGTAATTCTGTTAATATGCCGACTTAAGCCTGTGAGAATATACTTTCAACAACAAAGGACAGTGATGCAGATAATCATTAATTTAGAATTAACTCTTGCACATCAAATGCTGATACTCATAATTTGTTAAATTTGTAATCATTGATCATACTCAATATTTAAGAAACCTCAAATGCTAAATAACAGTGAGAGTCATAAGGCATGGTGTAGATGACCCAGTTTTTCGGGGTCTTCTTAGACATGCAGTCTTCCTCTTTCAGGAGAGTCCTGATCTGGTACATTCACCAGAACAGCTCGGCCACCAGGATTCACATCAGCAGTGGAACCGACAGTGTCCAGGCCGAGGGGTAACAGCAGGCGTGGTTTTATTCGGTGCTCCAACACCAGGTATATCATCCCCAGGGTTTCTTGGTTAACAACGTTCTCTGCGAATGTCAAAGTATGAGAATGCAAATTTGTATCCAAGAAAATTAATAGGGTTTAGAAACTAAAAAGAATGTGCTACTTACTATTAGTTAAGAAGCTTCGGCTGCCCTGGCCTGACATTGGTTCGCTAAATGCGAAAAAACCTGCAGTCATATGCATTTGAAACCGTCATTTTTACATGGTACCTATCACACAAAGAGTCAGACACTGTGTCACGAATGATGTTATTGATACCTACATATTTTGGAACATATTTTATCAATATCGTTAGGAATTACCTTACGACACCTACTGAGTTTTCATCTGACATGGAGAGCACGTGAAAGAGGAGAATCTGCAGCTTGCGGTAGCACTTGGAGCATGAGATATAGTCCATATGTATGTCGTTTTGATGCTATCGACTACCCCAGTGCAAAGGAACTCTGCTTTATGATGGTGGTACTTTTGATGACGTTAAATATATAGTCACCTATGTGTAAGATGCAGTAAGAATTGAGTTATTGATGTACCTCTGGTGATCTAGTGAGAACGTAGGCCTTGAGTCCAGATAGTATCATCGATTCTCTTTTAAACCCCACTGGCCCACCATACTTGGTAGGAGCTGAGGATGAGCCCTCGTGATTACCACTCACCCTAGAAAACAAACAATGTAAAGGAAACAATTAATTGTCGAGTTCGATAAGCTTGTAATTGTAATTTTTAATAGACTTAGACCCTACTTTTTCAGAAAGGAACTGCTCGCTCCACACTTTATTATCAAAATAGAAAGGATTCACCGATGTAGCATTTAGAAAAAGCCTCCATGGGATGGAATACAGTCAATAAACAGGCTAACGTAAGTGATTAATCTGTGAGCTTTTAAACCGGTAATGCATGCCTATATAGGTAGCTCACGTAGATCATGAGGCTTCTCAAAATTAGTGTGGACTTATAATGTGAAAACATGCACACAAATGATGTGATGACATGTATATAACATAGTGGACCAAGCGTATATAAGAATATTTTCATACCTCAAACAAACTTTGGGTTGATATCTGCTGCAATATGACCTTTAATTCGACACCCGAGTCAAATAATTTCTTATCGAGCCGCATAGCAAGCCAGTCAAAAACACTCAGACAGACAGAAGTATCACTGTATTGGAAAATAATAGTTACTAAGCGTTTGAAAAACAGAGCAGGAGATTTGTTATATACCTATCAAGCCTTTTGGTTGCCAAGAGGCATTGAGTGTTGTGGGTCTCTTCTTTGTAGATGGTTTTTATTTCCCTTACTTCTCCAAGAATATATTCTAACAAAAGAAACCATTAAAGCTAATTCTCTCTGAAATTTTAAACTCATAACGTGGATTGTTTGTTAGTATTTATCGATATTCAAACCTGGAAAATAAGTATTCGTATTGGCAAGTGACATGAGATCATCATATTTGCGGAAGCTCTCCTTGGGGATATGCTAAACCATCTCTCCTAGCTCCACAAATACAATCTGGTCCGTGAATCTAATCGCCGCAGGCGTGTCTGCAAACTTGAAGGTCGGATTATTTCTTGCAACATTGGAAACACTTGGCTCATACACTGAGTCTTCTTGCGAGCTATGACTGAAAGTGTTAAGATGACAGTGAGAACTTATAGAGTTTTTGGGCTTGATTTCATGGATTGCTATCTTGATGTGCGTTTGCTATTGTTGCGAGAAACCTGATTACATGGAAGCCAGAAAGAAAAAATGATCGAGTAAAGCTTGTTAATTATTTTCCTTCAGAGATTGATAGTGGGTATTAGAGAGGCAATTTACCATGAAGAGAAGAGCTAGGGAAAGATGAAAGAATCAGTACGTCAAGTATAACCATAATGGAGTTGTTTGTCGTGGCTGCAACTTCGTGTTGTTGAGTTTATTAAATGAAAGAATTAGACCTATTATACATATATAATATTAAAACTCAGTAACGTAGACTATATAGCAAGAGTATATAGAAAACATGCTAGTTTGAAGAAACCTGGTCGATGCAAGCTAGTAGCTCAGTTACAGTAACTTGATCAATTTTTTCATCTACAAATTCATTGCTGATCCCAAATGGTCAACTGCATTCACCAGAGCCTTTATCGCATAACCTTTCAGTGTCTCCACGACTCTGCATACACACGTAAAAGCTTATAAGAGCCCTTGAAAAAGTCTAATAACAATTGAGAGGAATAAATTTCACTTACGATTGTGTGTCTCCATCGTTTGTGTAGGATAGTTCAAAATACTCGGCTGCTGAATACAGCTGTGTTATTAGATTCTTCAGATCCTGTAAAACAAAGATGAATTTAGCAATGATCATCAGTTACAACACTCTCCGCCGCGTTGTTGTTGCAGGACGGTGCTGCCTTAAACAACAGATTCGACGGTGGTTTCGATATAGCTTGGTCAGGTTCTAGGGTTTACGGGAGTTCCAGTCACCGAAGCTTCAGAAACTGAAGATGTTGCTGCTTTGTCAACCATCGTTCAAACATTTATATAGAATCTCAGTTGTGAGAAAGCGAAAAGAACCGATTAAAAAGATTAAGGAGAGAATTAAGTGGATTGAGTATTGATGAGTTTAGTGAAACGGGACAGAGAAGAGGAATATCAACGGGTTAAGGTTTGGTCTGTGATATTAGGGATTCGATGGAAGGGATAGTGTCTTGCGGCGAAGATGGAAAAGAGACGGGAGTATCAACGATACGACTTTGGGCCTATGTAAATATTAAACAAAACCACCTTAAAACAAAAACTCAACAGCAAAGAATTGAATCTGACGTGGCGGAACGTTTTAAGCTGATTGGTTGATTATAATTGCATATGTGGACTTGCTCAAAGGGCTTTATTTAGAACTTTTAATAGTGTTAGATATAGTTTACAAACCATTAGAAACATATGTATTTTATTTTGATTTATGTGAGCTTCCAATATGAGGGATAATGACGTATATATTTTAGTATCACTATATGGGGGAAAAGTATACAAAAATCATAACTTCAAAGCTACATGTACAATACTATGTAAATCTCTGAAACACATAAAATACAGTTATGTGTCAAACAATTAAAATGAATGTCTGGTCAGGCTAAGGATGTTAGAGTCGTTTTTCGTGAAGAATATTATGATGTATGCTTACATACAATACATGTAAGACTAATTGATAGCAAATCATATAATATAAAACCATCTAAAAGACTAAAAACACATTAAACATATAGCTGAGGTTTCTACAACGATTACAGCAGCAAACAATGATGATCTCACAACTCCTGTTTCTGAATGGAAAATCAAGTTGGCTCTTTTGCAATGCATACAGAGAAAGTTCCAAGGTCAGATGGAATGACTGCGCGTTTCTGTCAAAATTTTTGGGATATTGTAAAGGATGATCCAATTCTTATGGTTAATCAATTCATGTTTGAAGGCACGATACCTTCTGAGTTTAATGATACCAACATTTGTTTCATTCCGAAAGTAGATAAGCCGGATCAGATGATTCAGCTATGACCTATCAGTTTATGCAATGTTAATTACAATATAACTAGGTGTTTTGCCCGCACATGCGGCATAAACATTTTATAATTATTTGTTAATATATACATTATTAATTAAATGACTATAATGATAAATTTTTATTTATGTTTTCATTTTAAAGTTCTTACGTAATATTTTTTTTTTGAAAATTTAATTTATACTGTATTAATCATTAATAATAAATATTTAAAATCACTTAATATTCTCTTTTTAGTTATAGAAAATTAAAATATTTACTTGTATTTTTCAGATAATGACACAATATATACGAATTATTTTGAATTTAAAATATATTTCAGATGTTGGATAATTCTTATCATTATTAATTTAATTATTTATCTAATCAAATCAATTTTAATCATTTTTGGGTGATTTATATATTATATTGATTAAGGATATAAACGATATTAACCGATTTACAAATAATAGTATCATTTTTGAGGTAATTTATATATTATATCGATTAAGGATATAAACGATATTAACAGATTTACAAATAATAGTATAGATGTATCAGTATTATATAGAATATATACATATAGGAGTTTATATTTTATAATTTTTTCTTTTAAAAATATAATAAAAAGGTACTTTTTGAATAACACAACATAAACTATTTTATACAATGATATTTATCAAATCAATGATTTTTTTTAATTTATGATAAACTGTATATCAACAAATATATTTTTTTCATTAATGTTAATAAAGACTTTATATCATAATATAATTTTATTTAGATAATGATAATATCAAATTTTTGAAATTCATTTTTAATTAATGGCGAATTATATATTAATTTAATTTTAGTTTATGGTTAGTTCATGTACACTATTTTTAGATAATGATAACCATCCAATCCATGAAACTTGTTTTTAATTAATGTTAGTTATATGTTAATTCATTTTTAATTTATAGTTAGTTATATTAACAAATCTAATTATTTGTTAAGAATAATAATTAATCATTAGTTAAAATCATAAAACATGATAAATAAGAAAAACTAACTAAGATTATGAAGAACATGACAACTGAGCAAATATTTATTTTTAGTTTATGGTTAATTCATATAAACTATTTTTAGATAATGATAATCATCCAATCAACGAAATTTATTTTTAAATTAAATTAATTTGATGTTAAATTTTTTTTTAATTTATAGTTCAGTATAAATTGATAAATATAATTATTCATTAAAATTAATAATTTATCATAAGTAAAATTTATAAAAACATGACAAATAAAAAAATTACCTAAACTCATAGAGGAGAAAACTTACTTTATGTCACAAATTGTTAATTCTAGCTTAGTTGATGATTATTTGGCAATTCTTTTGAAAAATCATCATAAAAAGTAATTTTGGCTATTCTGTAAAAAATAATTTTAAAAGAAAGAAAATTCGTTCTATAATATTTGGTATATCACCGATGGTAAATTTACTCAAAATAAAAGAATTTATTGAGATAGCTTAGATTGGAAGTTACTAAGAGAACGTTCATCAATCGTACTCTAGGAAAAATTACGAAAAAATCTCAGAAACACTATACCATAATTAGTGCTAAGCAATAATGGGAAAAATACAATACTTACAATACAACGGTATCCACCAACGGTGTCAGAAACCGTTTTGATTTTTTCCATTTATTCCAAAGTTTAAAACTGTGACTTGTCTTATATTCGTGGGGATCCAATAAGAACAAGAGAAGCTGGTTTTCGTTTCAAGAAAGATATTGTTCGAAAGTTATTATTTTTTGTTGAGAAGTTTTAAGATTTGTGTGCAACTTTTAATTTGAGGGAAAGAAACTTGAATGATATATACAGTCGGTACATGTTGATAGTGTCCTTAAACGTAAGGTATTATGGTTTTCATTGTCATTATCATCTAGAACAAATATTTATATCAAACAATTCTTGATAATGCTTTTGGTCAAACTGCTTTTATCGCTAGATAACTAACTAACAATAATTAAAAACATGTTAGATAAATATTATTAATGAAAATATTATGAAAAATATAATAAAGAAACTAAAAATTAGTTAAAATTACGGAGGACATGACACCTCAGCAAAATCACTTCATAAATAATAATATAGATAGATCTCAAAGATCTTATGCCAGAGGCTAAAAAATATTTTACAAGATAGAATTTTAGAGACCGAGTCAGCTTTTGTTGTTGGGAGACAGATCTCTGATAACATTATGATTGCTAAAGAAATGTTCTATGCTTTAATGACTAAATTGAGTGGACGCAACAAGAGAATGACCATCAAAACAGACATGAGTAAGGCATATGATAGGATGGAGTCGTCATTCATCGAAGCTACTATACAGAAGATGGGTTTTTCGGAGATCTGGATAATCTGGATAATGTGTTGTGTAACATCAGTCAAGTATAAGGTCCTTATGAATGGCCAGCCAAGAGGGAATATTGTCCTGGAGAGAGGTCTGCGGCAGGGGGATCCTCTGTCCCCTTTCATTTTTATTCTATGCACGGAAGCGCTCGTTAGCTTTCTAAATCACGCAGAAAATCAAGGGAAGATAACAGGGATTCGCATTACGCGTGCGTGTCCTTCGGTATCTCACCTTCTCTTTTCTGATGATAGTCTGTTATTTTGTAATGCGGAGCTCCGTGAAAGTTGAGAAAGCCACTCGGCAAGAGATAAAAGACACGCTTGAGATTCATAACAAAGGTGGGATAGGAAGTTATGATAAAGTCCATACTGCTAGCTTTACCAACATATGTAATGTCTTGTTTCCTGCTCCCATTGGAGATATGTGAAAATCTAGCTATTGCCATTGCACAGTTCTGGTGAAGTTCGAATCTCCCGAAACGAGGTATACACTGGTCAACATGGGATAAACTTTGCTTATCTAGAGAGGAAGGAGAGATTGGTTTCCGAATGCTCCATGAATTCAACCGGTTATGGGTCAGTATGGGCTCGAGCCATGTCTGGGGAAAATTCAGAAGGGCCTGGACGTATGATTGGGCTTGAAACCAACCCAAGAAGGGGCGGTTATAGGCGAAAGGAAGCGAGTGGCCGAGAAGGTGCAACCTTTGGCCGATGGTGCCCATTCGCTAGCAAGTCGTGCCTGTTCGTGGGGCAAGACTTACCCTTTCGTTTCCTATAACTATAGGGCCTTCCCTGTCGAGTTTAACATCCAGTTCCAGAGTAAAATACTCAGAGAAATCGTAGAGAGAGAGAAAGAAAGAAAGAGAGAGTTTTCCGGTCTATTGTAAAGGCCGAGATTGTGGCGGTGTTGTTTCAACGACTAGGATCGTTTGGTAACTAAGATGGATAAGCACGACAAGAAGAAGATGGCGGAGGACCCAAAAGTGGTTCAGCAGGTATGTGATGAGCCGTGGCTCCATCAGGCTGATCGGACGGTCCATACGATCGTACCGACAATGCTGTCGGTTCCTAAGTCTCATCTGGTTTCTCCTTATCTATTTCTATTCATTTCTCTTCTTCTCTTTCTGGATATTCAAGAATGGCTGTGATGGTTGGGTTCAAAGGACACGTTCCTAAGCCTAAACTAATCTAAACCAAACTGCAACCTTGATTTAAGGTTAGTTAAGCGGTGCAGTCCGAATCGTCCTAGGGTAATGGGCAGTTGTTCTAAACGGTTGGAAATGACCAAAGGGTGCGTGTTGCCAAGGGTTGTGAGATACCAAGAGATGCAAGTGACGAAAAGGTACTAGTTACCATCGGGTGCCAAGTATCAAATACGAGGACCAAAATGTACGAACGACCAAAACGTGCCAACGTCCCAAGAGGTGCATGTTCCAAACGGTGTCTTTTGACAAAGGTTCTATCCGATCCTGATGCATGAGCCTATTGTTTGAAAGCAAAGGCAAGTACACGGTTCGTCCAAGCCAGGGTAAGAGTCGCAAGGTCTGATCGGTTGCTAAGCCTTCCGGATTGGGCTTGAAGCTTACTCGGCCGTATGGATCCAGGCCCAAGGCCGGATCATGTAAGGATGTCCATTGGGCCATTGATCCGGAAATCATGGACCGGTCACACCTAGATTCTATCCGGTTAAGACGGATTGGTCTTTGGGCGATCCAGATCTGTTTTGTGTAGTCTGATTATTTTCTTTGAACTGTCCTATCTGATTCTGAGTTATGTGGGATGGTTGGTTGAATAACTTGGGATACGGTAGGCATGTTCATAAGATTATGTGATTATACTGATTGAGGTTTATCTACATTCTAGGAACCATGCCAAGCATTGTGGGATCGATCCGTCCTATTCTCGGTTAAGATTAATGCTTACCTGGTTGTGGTTTTAGAAGCTAAGGATGGTTCTGGTCAAGCCAAGGAGCCATGAAGGCTCATTCAGCGAGAGGCTATGTGACATGTGGGTGGATAATGCTAGGGACTAACTAGTTATTTTTTATGAAATTGTGAACAAGTTGTGTATTGGATCTAATGTTTCTAAGTAATAATATATAAACATATTTATCTTTCCCCTGTGCTTTTTTATCATTTGTTATGAACCTCATATTCGAATATGACCTAGTAAATAAAAGACTTAAAAGAATCAAACAAGCCCAAAATTAATAAGTAAGGTCACCGGGTCCAATAAGGTCGAGAGACCAGGATTCGGGGGTTACAAAAACAACTTGTCATAGGTGCTAATGTCTGAGAGAATTTGGTTGTCTGTGGCATTTATATATTTTAATGGATATTGTTTATTGGTCTGCTTAAAACAAGCATCAAAATGCATACCCTGTTATGTGCCTTGTAAGATTCAGTTTAGATTTTAGATACATGTCATGATATATACAAATTTCATATTATGCGATCCATATTACGTGTGGTCAGAGCTTATGGAAGCTATCCCAGAAGTCACAGAGTTCCCTCTAAGTAGATGTTTGTGCAAAAAACCATCCTCCACTAAGGCAGGTTCGTTCTATAGAATTATTGTAACGCCCCGACCGCCCACGGCTAATGGGCCA
>JABAYD010008706.1:0-12177 GCA_014822095.1 Diplotaxis tenuifolia
GTAGACAATTTAATTGATCGTTTGCCATCCTTAGTTCGAGATTTGATCACCCAAGGTCAAATTCCCTATGCCCATGAGTTCTCCTTTATCTTCATTTTCAAAGTTATATCTTTTATTGCAATCTAATCATATGATCGCACTTAGATTAAGCTAGTACTTGCATTTTTGGTGCTTTAAAATCTCTCAGAACTGGTTCGACAATCTTTTATACCACAACATTTTCCTTAGGAGCCTTGAAAACTCTTAACATCAGGGAGCGAGATATTCGTCGCGAATCTCAATCTATACGTCGCGAGATCACTGACAGCTATAGGGAGGCCTTATCTCTTGGAGAGAAAAGGTGGTCGGATAAGAAGAATGAGACCGATGGGGAGATTCAGCTGCGGGAGGTAATTGCGAATATCGATATTGTCAACGAGATCAAGGACGAAGGATTGGTCGTCAACATGATTTGGCTCGCCTTAAGGAGATGGAGAAAGTTTGTGAAGCTCCTGTCGAGATGACTGCTGTTGCGGATTGGAATGTTTCAGGTTTAGATCTTTGATGTCGAAACACGTGGATGAGCTTCGTCGAGCAACTTATAATGCAAAAAATATCTTTGGCCGATATCTACTTAGATGCATTGATGTCTTTGAAGGAGAAATGGGAGAAGAAGAAAGTTGCGGCTGATTGCGAGATCCATTTGAAGGAGGTCATGGCCAATATCGAACTCATTAAGGAGATAATGAATAACAATCTGCTTACTTCCGATGAGTTGATGCGTCTTCGAGCTAAGGAGGTCAAGTTGGGGGCCGAGCTCGATACTGCTGTGGTGGCGATTTTTGGTTAAAATGCTGGATCTTCCCCAAATTTCTGAGGATTTGCCGGATGATTTATTTTCCAAGGCTGCTTCTGGTGACGCCGAGCCTGGTAATGATTCGAGGCATGGCGGAGGTCATTTTAAAGATTACGAGTTCGATGTCGACGAGTAGTTTCTTTTATTGTTTTTTTTTCTTTATTATTCCCTCCACTTTTATTTGAAACTTTGCACGGGAATTAAGGAAACTAACAAAATACTTATCTTGACCTTTTTATTCATGTTGAATTAACCTTCTAACAAAATTCGTTTAATAAATAAAAGGGTAACATAAGTCATAACTTGTCATTTTCTACATCGGATTTCGCACACGTCATTTAATTTGACACAAGAGGAAAGCTAGAGAACGTCGAATAATAAAGAACAGAGGGAGTATTATTTTTGTTTCTTCTTTCAATAAGTAATAAGAATCTTGGATTTTTATTTAGATTGTGTTTGTGAGTTTTGACTTTGTTTCGACCGTTTCCTTTTTTGGGGTCGCATATCGATTTGGGTAAATACCGTTTTGATGGGTTGCGTAGTAAAATTACTAAATTTCCACACCGTATTATTGGCAGGACGTAATTATTTCAGAAAACTGGATCAGGGTCTACTCATGCAATCAAGTCGAAGTTTGAGATGAAAATAAGTATCTTTTATTTATTGCCTTGAGGCTCTTTGTTCACAAACTGTTTACAAATTGTTTACAAACCGCTTTGAAACGACATTGTTTTAACAAAAGAAGGATTTTATTTTAATAGAGTGATGAGATTCGCTGTTGGTCCTTGGTCAGTCTTTTGCACGAAGGATTGGTATTGGATAGTGACTTAACTCGGATCGTGAGTTCCCTACGAACCCTCATCGAGTGATCAAGTCTTAACATAGTTTGATTGTTTCCCCTGTGGATAGGGTCGTGTTGGTTTGTTAATGTACGGCTCTGAGCTCGCATGAGAGCGTTTTGGCCAGTATTATGGATTTGGTTCAATATCTTTGAAGCTTGCGAGGTAGCAGGTTTTGGAGTTTTTCTGGCTTCCTCTTATTGTTTCTATTCCCGTAGGTGTTGGAAATTTCAGACACTGGTGATAGATCGAGGGTACCGCTTTCATGCTGTATAACCAAGGACTTCCTAGGATGGCGCTAAACGGGGCAGGTCGGTCTATGAAGACGAACTCGACGATCTTCTTGATGTTTCGGCGGTAACGGGGAGCTCGATGTATCCGAGGGAATAGGTAGTTTCTCCTGCGAATCCGATAAGTGGTTTTCTTTATTGCTTGAGGGTTTTAGTGAATCTCATCCTTTTGATCGCGTCGTAGAAGAGGACATATGCCGAGCTTCCGGTATCGATCATGATTCGGGATAGTTTGCATCCTTTGACGTCGAGGAATATGACGAGGGCATCGTCTTGCGGTTTGTCTAGATCGACAGTTTCATTTTCGTCAAAGGTAATTTTTTGGTCGAGTCCTGATAAAGGCTCGCGTATGCCAGTGCTGCTTTCCGCTTTTCGTTGGTGTGCTTTGATAGAGTTGATAGAGTTACAAAATTTTGATCCTCCGTAAATGAAGTCGATCCATTTTTCTTTTCTATGATCAAGATGTGGAAATACCATTTCTTGGTCGGGATTGGTTGATAGTGTCTCTGCCCCCCAGACAGGTTAGGCTTAAGTAAACGTGGACTGTCTTTTTTCTTGTATATCGGTTTTTCTAGGAGCTGTCGGGTTTTCCTGACTTTGTTATTCCTTTTTTGTTCGGCATTCTTTCTGAAGTGACGTCCCACTGACTTGTTGAAGGGGGGCGAGTGATCTTCATAGGTTCTTTTTAGATCTTTGATTGTTATCGTGATGTCGACTTGTACTCTTTCTGTACTTTGTATTGCGGAGGTTTCTTGCTCGGGCCCCCATAAGATCATGTCGACCCTCTTTTTGGGAGCTGGTGGTGGTGACTCCGGCGCTTTGGTGTCGGCTTCTCTGCTTCTTTTGGCTTTTTTTGCCTTTGGGATTTGCTGGTGTTTCTTCATCTTCTGCGGTCTCTCCGTTGTCTTTATTTTCTTCCTTGTTTCGGAGCACCACACGGCATTCTTCGGTTGAGTGTCCTTTGCGTTTGTGGAAGGTACAATACTTGTTGGGATCGAAGGTTGATTTTTTGTTTGGTGAAGATGAGTCAATTGCGAAGTAGTGCTGTCCCCGAGTGGCGGGTTCTTTCGAGGTGTTCGATTTCTTGGGCGCTCAATTTTGACTTGCGCTGTATTTCTCTTTGAGGGCGGTGATTTCTTTTTCATGAGTTGCGAAGTAGGATGCGCGGTGTAATGCGTCATCCAAGGTAGCGGGAGCTCTAACTGCCATTTCTTCCCTGGATTTAGAAGAAAACCAAACGCCGTTTTCCAGGGCCGCGATGACGACCACTTTGTTTAGGTCATATATCTTAGATTTATTCTCCATGAACTTGTTTATGCAAGTTCTCAATCGTTCGAAGGCGCCTTTCCTGAGGTTCCAAAGATCGGCCTCAGTAGCTTGAGTTTCTATAAAGACCGAGTATTGTTTAATAAAAGCCGAGACGAGATGATCAAAGTTATCGATCGAATTTCCCTCTAGCCCGGCAAACCATTCTAAAGCAGATCCGGTCAGGTTTTCGGCAAAAAAAAATGGCAGTAGTCGGCTTCTCGGTACTCGGCGAGTTTATTTTCTGCCTCCTCTAATATGTTCGCGATGACCCGGTGAGCGACCTCTTGATCTTGAGTCTTATCGATAAGTGATGCGACCATTCCCCTGAGGACGTCTACCTCTTCCCGAGTTCTGGTTAGGTTGATTGGGGAGATCGACCTCGTTGGCCGGGCCGGATCTTTGGTGGTCGTCGAGGTGCGATTTCAAACTCGTCATCTGGATCGATCGGGGATCATGCTCCTATCAGAGGTTTGGATCGCTGTTGGAGGAGTCTGTTGGTCTGGGATTTCGCCAACAGGTCCTGTGGTGCTCGTTGGAACGACGGTCGCGGTTTAAGATCCTGAGGGAGTTCTTACGGGATCGACGTTGGTCGTTCTCGATCGAGGATTCTCCGTGTTGGATGGGTTAGGATCCATAACCGTGCTTAGAAATCCTAGATCGGGTTCTTAGCAAGGGTGTTTTTCGTTTATCTTCCCCACGGTCGGCGCTAAAATGTAGATCCTAAATTCTACTCTAAGTATTTGATAGTGATTACGGGATTAATCTATGGAAGACAAAAAAAGTGGGTAACGTTGTCCTTAGAACATAACGATATTATCATAAATCGGTTGACAAAAATGGACTTTATTGATAATGGAATTGATACAACGAAGTGACTTAAGATCGGAATGAAACAACAACAAGATCGAACTGAAGAGGAATTGAGTGACTAAAAGAGGTCGATGTTGATGGTGTCTAAGCTCTAGGGTTTTGCGTGTCATGCACCTCTCCTCCTCTTTTTTAGTGGATCCCTTGCTGATTTTTCTCAACTGCTCCCGTGATCTCTGGAGTGATGACTTCGACCTCGTCGACGTGGGCTTCGACTTCACGCGTCGATACTTGGGCATGGGCATACTCTTTTGCTATCCAAAATTGGGTCCAACAATAATGTATTAATGGTTTCATTATCTGTAGATTACATGATAAAAATGTTGATCTAATGTTTTTCCTTAGTTAAACAAATAAGATAATTTCCAATTCACCTATAGATTCATTAGTATATTTTCTTTTGAAGTAGTGAAATTGTATTATAAAGTATGATTTATAATAGGGTTTTTTTGTTTTTATAGAATATAGAGTAAGGTTATTTTGTCTCTAAATATAGAAATGAAATTTTATCCACTACATTTTCTATTAAAGCAGGGAAATTCTATAAAGTATATGTATATTGTCATCGATTCGATTGCTTTGATTTAACTTTTTAATTTATTGTATTTTACTCTATTTCATAGTTTTCAAAGTTGTAGTTAATTTAAAATTTTGGGTTTGGATTTTTTCTCTATCCCTAAATTTAAAATTGCTAATAAATATTTATGCATTATGATTACTGAAACATAATCGGTAAAAAAATATTACTAAACATAAATACTAATTATAACTTATGTGAAAAACATTTTTTTCTTAAAATAAGTTCTTTTTATGTTTTTCATGAAATTAAAACATGAATTAAAACCATATCTAGTAGGCTAGTGTATATATATTTATATAATCACTAAATTCGGATGCACCTAGAGCCTAACAAGTTTCCAAATAAAGAATTTTATTAATAAAGTTGGCAGTCTAAAAGAAAAAAAAATAGTCTTTATTCTGTTAAGCTCAAACTTCAAGGGAACGGAAAAGACAAATAGTAACGCCAAACTGGATCTTACTCTACTTGGTCATTTTATTATTACATGCAAAACAGATAAAGAAAGTCAACTTAAGGATTCGTGACTAGGTCACCTAACCATTAATAATGTACCCAAGAAAGCCAGACATGTGGGTTTGTTAAACAAAGTCATATCATAATATTATTTTTACTATTATTAGAAACGTAAATTGCACCGTAAGTTCAACAGCATGTACAATGGAGAATTTTAACTAATCCTTAACTGTTAAGGAATTAATATAATAATTATGCAGGGCCTATTTACTTAGGTTATTGTGTCATAAAAGTCACTTAAAATCCTTAACTAAGGATTAATATATGTCAGTATCATCACTGTTTATGAGTTTGTACTCTTCTTTTTTTTTCTCTGTTTTCAAAAAATAACAATAATAATAAAAAATTCTAATTACTATTCCTAAGAATTTGTGCACAGTCTCAAAGTTGCTGATGGTAAGATTTATTATGCTAAACCGCACTATGAGCGGAATGAACATTACGTATACGAATTTCTTTATATATTATTATTTATGTTGTATTTGTTATTTATTAAAAATAATAAATATATTAAATGACTAAAGACAATCAATTATAATATTAGGATAAAACCCGTTCTATTGGCGAGTAAGCACGTTATAAGTAGTTGAAAAAAAATTCAAATTCTAATAAATATTTGATATTTTCAGTTTTTTTTTGTCTATTTGCTCTAAGACTTTAGTAAAATTGCGAGAGGTAAGACTATTAAAAAGCAATAATGTATTTAAAGAATAACAATCATATTATGTGAATAGTTTAATATATATCTAAATTCTCCCGGAGATCATTTATTTTTAAAGGGCAAACAGTTTAAGACCACACAAATTCTTAAGTTTTGAGCTAATAAATTAAATAAAAAAATACTTATTTACTGAAAGTTGTATGATGATAGTGTTCGTGTTTCATTGGAAGAGATAAGAAAAGAGTAGTAATTTGAATCGAAACCAAGGCGTCATGTTTTGTTATTTTTTTTCTTATTTTCAGGATTTTTAAGGTTTTATTAAAAATTAATAAAATACGGTAAACTAAGTTTTATTTTTGTCATTGAAATTTTTCAAAACGTTTACATACAGTATTACTTCTTCATTTCACAATAATTTAAACTAAAAACATGAATATTAAAAAGTTTTTATTTTTTAGAACATAGTATTTAGTTAATAAAACTTACTAATTGTAAAAATTAGACATTGTTTGATTGTTCACATTATATCCAGTATATGTAAAAGTTACCTAGATGTGAGAAAATTACCTATATTTTGAAACAAAAAAATCTTAATTACAATAAGAAACAGAAGGTGTAGTATATAGTTTTAATGAAAATACATTATTTAATTGGTTTTTGTTAGTAAATAAAAAACTTAAAAAAGAAACTATAGTTTGCAAAACAAATGAATGATTATTAATGAAGGAGATCGAGCTAAAAACCCGCATTTGTTACTTTATATTTGTAACTTTAAGAATTATTATTCTTCAGTAAAAGAACTATAAGATTTATTACTCTAAGTAACCCACAACCAGTAATTGTTGATTTTTAGTATTTTTTGTATTATTTTTTTATAAATGATAATTGAACATACATTATGCATAATAATAATTTATTATTAATTACGAATTTATATACGTTTTTTAAAAAAACTGAGACTTTGTAATATCTTTTACAACAAATTTATTAGAAGGTTTAATATATATATATATATATATATTATTTCAAATGAAAATATTTTAAAAGATATTATATAAGATGTTAGTATTAAATAACTCTATTCAATAAATATCTGATCAGACCATTGTACATCACTTTATACATTTCGTTATATTTGATTGTTGGGTTATGTCGACCACTCGCGGTGGCTCTCCTCCTGTCAGGAATCCTAGGAATCGTTTTGGTTTCTTCATACCTACAACCGAGTTGGCGGCGATTAAGGCCACAATACGATTTATTTATCTAATCTTCAATTTCGATTCACTTTGTTCATCATTATCTGATGCCAAAGACGTTTTGGTTAATCAAAAGTATCTGAAGTATTTTTTTTATGAAACCTTGATGAAAATAATAAACGCTTGATGTAAAAATTTCTAAGATACTTTTGATTAACCAAAACAATATTATATAATATTTTTCAGGAAAACATATTACAGTAACTAAATAGGTAAAAAAAAAGTCAAATTCATTGAGTGATGCCATAAAATCCTTAATTAAAGATGAACCGACAAACAAACGAAAAATCAAAAGATTAACCAAGAACCATAACACATGTCATGTTGAGAAGAGATGAATTAATGACATGGCATTCTCATATTAGAGAAAAGCCTACTTTATATAATAAGATTTCTTTATATTTGATTGATGGGTTATGTTGAGCACTCATGGTGGCTCTCCCCAGTCAGGAATCTTAGGAATCGTTTTGGTTTCTTCATGTGTACAACTGAGTAGGCGGCGATCGAGGCCACAATATGATATCTTTATCTAATCTTCAGTTGCGATTCACTTTGTTCATAATTAGCTGATGGCAAGGACGTTTTGGTTAATCAAAATATATGGTGTATTTTCTTAAAGAAAACTCAATGAAAATAATAAAGACAAGATGTAGAGATTTCTCATATACTTTTAATTAACCAAAACGCTATATATAATATTTTTAAAGGAAACATATTACAGTAAAATTGCTCTAAACAGATAGAAAAAGTGAGATTTATTGAATGACACATGTCATGTTGAGAAAAGATGAATTAGAGACACGTTACTCTCATGTGCGAGAAAAGCCTACTTTATATAATAAGATAATATATAATTAAACTTGAGTAAACATATAAATTAAAACATTATTTTCTTTTTATTTACAATATTTTGAGTTATAAAATAAAAATATTTTATTTATCCTATACGGTATATAATTAAATTTAAATAATATTGAAATATATATTGTATTTTGCTATAAAAAAATATTAAACCCTTGATCACAAAATTTCAATGTAGAATTTTTAACAGTTTTATAATCGTTTTTAAAAAACAATTGAGAATAGAACATATAAGAAAAACAAATATTTTTTTTATTATATGTTTAATGTGATTGTTTAATTTCTTTTAATAATATAAATGAAACAAACTAATAGAGGATACAAAGTTATTATCAAATATTTCTTATTTAAAATTATTTATTGTCATATATATGCTAATCACATTATTTAATCATGTGGTTTTTCTATAAGAACTAATAAAAAATATTATTTTGTACACTACTATTAATTTGATAATTAATTTAATAAGAAGTATAATATATGTTTTAATGGATCAGCCTAATTATTTATAAGGTTAAAAAAATATTTTATTAATGACAAGTGACTCCAAAAAAATGTTACAATGCTTCTCAGTTAAAATATATAAGAGATAGAAAACTTGACAGGTTAATGTTATATATAGCAAAAAAATGAAAAAACAAATAAATAAATCATTTATAAAATAGAGATATGGCGGTTACAGTTGCCAAAGGAGCTGTCTCTTTTGAGAAGGAGACGGTGGTAGAGCCGTCTTTCCGCATTTTAATAGTATAAAAACATTTAGTTGGTAAAAAAAAGTGTAGGTAATGATTTCTGAGCTTTAAACCACTGAATCAAGTTATCTTATTTTTTACATTCTACGATAAGGTAGTATATAATAAATTATATATAATATACAAAAATTATTTTCACATATTCATTAATTTTTTCTCATTTGAAAAAAAAAACGAACAGTTAACTAATTTTTTTTTACTTAACGCGTTATCAACTGCACTTCACGGGTCGATGCGCACATGAGAAATTGAGTAAAAAGCTGTTGATTACTGTAATATGTTTTCTTTAAAAATATTATATATAGCGTTTTGGTTAATTAAAAGTATATGAAAAATCTCTACATCTAGTCTTTGTTATTTTCATTGAGTTTTCTTTAAAAAAATACACCATATACTTTGATTACTGTAAAAAAGCTGTTGATTACTGTAATATGTTTCCTTTAAAAAGCTGTTGATTACTGTAATATGTTTCCTTTGATGAAGAAACGTCAATCTAATATATATATATATATATATATATATATATATATATGTATATAATCGCTAGATCCGGATGCATCTAATCCCTAACAAGTTTCCAAATAAAGACTTTTATTAATAAAATGGCTAGTCCAAGAAAAAGAAAATAGTCTCTATTCTTTTAAGCTCAAGGGAATGGAAAAGACAAATAACAACACCAAACTGGATTTTACACTACTTGGTCATTTTATTATTACATGGAAAAAGAAAGTCAACTTAAGGATTCGTGCCTAGATCTCCTAACCATTAATAATATACCCAAGAAAGCCAAACATGTGGGTTTTGTTAAGCAAAGTCATATAATATTATCTATATCATTAAAACATAAACAATATGACTTTTTCTAGGTAAATTTTTAAGTTGGACTATCTCTCAAATGCATACATAATATTAAAGATTAGGTATATTTATATTATTAAAATTAAAGTAGTTTTGGCCATATTTGAAAATAGAGATAGCAAAATAAATAATAATTGTTTGGAAACATGGCTACCAGATTATTTCATTTTATTTGCACATTTAACCATCCCATTGACAATTAATTAAATATTTCTTTTTAAATTTCTTTTGATTTACAGATTTGCACATGTATTTCTTTTGATTTACAAATTTATTTTGAATTCATTTATATTTTCTCCATTTCATTTTAGTTGTCGTTTGAAGCTTTTACACACATCTTAAGAAAATATTTAATTTTACATATTTTCAACATAAAAACACTATTAACTATACCCATAACCACATTTAAACCTATAGAAAAATAGAATAACATATAAAATTAAAATATTCTGTATTTAAATTATAAAGCGACACTTATTTTAAAAAGAAAAAAAATCTCTATAACAAAATGTAAACTGAAACAGAGGTACATATATTTATTTATTTATTTAGTTGTATATATTTTTAATTTGATCATATCTTTAAATGTTTATATAAAGATTTCAAATACAATAATGCTATAGTTTATATGTCATAATTAATCTATTGTCTTAAAACCATCACATGTATTTGTGGCTTCTTACTATACATTTATCTAACTGAATTTCCATTTGATTATTAAACGAATCAATATATGCATGTAATAATATATTTCAATTAATATATATTTAATTTATATTATTCTTATCCATGCTTTAAAATTCTGAATTACTTTTTAGAAATTCTTTTTTCTGTTTATTCATTTTAGATAATACATTTTAGATAATACATTTTTTTTGTTAAACAATAACTGAATATACTCATGCATAATAATATTTTATTATTAATTACGAATTTATATAAGTTTTAAAAAACTGAGATCTTGTAATATCTTTTACAAAAAAAATTGTTAGAAGTTTTAAAAATATATTTTTATTACAAATGAAATATATTATGATTAAAGTAGTTATATATATATATATTTATATTATTTATATTAAGAAAGACACATTTTATAAATTTCTAATGGTGGATCCAAATGTTTTAAAAAAATAAACATGAAGTGAAGTAATGACTTCTGTTTTAATATAGAAGACTAGATGTTGACCCGCACGACCGTACCGGTTTTTTAAATATTAAAATATTTTAACTTATAATTTATTAATACATCAATATAATTTGATGTTATATATGACCTAACTGTATAATTATAGTAATGTGTGTGGCCTATAATATTAATACTATAAATTTTATAAATTAGTAGGTTTTAGTTTACATAATTTTTTTGTTTTATTTCTGAATTTAAAATATATGTGAAAATTAAATTAAGTTAGACATGTATAATAGAAAAGTAAAATTTTGGATACTGTTAAAACGTAAAAATATTTTACAGGATTTTAATTTTATATTAGTTAAAATGAATTATATTTTTAATTATAGTTTCTAATAATTAAATTTTAATTAGCTAATTTTTGAAACTATATTTTCAAAATATGTTAAAAGTTTTAAAAAGATATTATTAAAATATTTTTCAAATATTTATTTATATTTTAAATAAAAATTAAAAATAAGACAAGATTTATAATTATGTTATAAGATTTAACAAATTTTCTAATGTTAGTCAAATAAAAATTACAATGAAGTGAAGTTATAATTTATGTTTTAATATAATAGATAAGAGATCGAAAACTTCTCTACTCCCCTCCCAACTCCCTTGTGGATGATATATTATAGCAGCATTATTCCTAACACTCCATAATGAAGTGTTTGGATTTTTTATTTTATTATTATTTTTTAATTAAAAAAAAATAAACGAATCAATTACGGACCGCTATGTACGGTTATATAAACCTTAGAAGCACTGATGCTTAGCTTTTCTGTGGAACCCATCTATTAGTATATTATTTTTTTTCTGTGGAACCCACCTAAACACCCCCATAAGCTCCCATGGGTAATATGGATAAGCAAATTGTTTAAGGAGTAAGAGTATAGAGACGCGTGCTGAGCATTTTTATATTTCAAATAGCTTACAGTTTCGGCCGGTCACAGTCACCATCAATGATACTATATAGAATCGTGAGTTTCAAGGAAATCAAGTCTCATCAGTTAATGAATACTATCAAGATGTTTGAAGTGGAAGTGGTTTGGAAACAATATAAGAGAGTAAAAGAGACGTTTTATTAGATCTGAACGAAGTTACAAGATAAAAGAGAGTAATGAGGGAACTGAACAAGATGAGATCTAGTGAGTTGGTAGGAAAACCCTAGATCCGCCGCTCAGTGTGTGTGTAAGTCTCTCCCTTTTACTCGCTATAACCGCTCCCTTTTATAGGCGGTTAGGGCGTTGTTCGCCCTAATCCGTCCGTGTTTTGAAGGGCCTTTGTTCTAATGGGCCTTGACTGGTAGGCCCGTTTAGTGCCTCTGTTGCCGGTTCTTTTGAGCACGTTTAGTCGTTCTTCTAGAAGCGATAATGCCTTTGC
>JABAYD010008722.1:0-10425 GCA_014822095.1 Diplotaxis tenuifolia
AGTTCTAAATCAATTTTTTAATTGAAAATAATCAAATTAAAAATTTTAGATACTTGTTTAGTTTTAACTCTTCCAATGGTAGAACCAAGTAAAGATTCTAAGTTTCAAAAATTTGAAAACTTGTAATAATAGATATAGATTACTTGCATAGCAAAACAGAACTAACGTGAAAACAGAACATTAATTTACCTGAAATTTCACAACAACATTCTAACTAATGTGAAAACGGAACTAGAAGCAAACACAGAAAGGAAAACTAAAATACTAAGAAATTCTTACGGCTTAGCTCGAGTGAATCATTAAGTCTGTCTCAAGTGAACTTCCACGACTACGCCTTGCCTCCTTTGTCCTCTCAGAAACATCATCAAGCATCTTTACACCATTAGCTTAACTCGTGATTCAGTGAAAAAAAATAAAACAGTTTTTTTAAAAGTATGTAATCACTATAACCACAAGATCTTAATCAGACAGTGTTTGTGTTTTCAGTAATAAAAGGAAACCTGCGACAGCCTATAAAGCAAACATCAGACTAACGAGTTATTTCTAAACCAATATAATCATCAACACAATAAATTGGTAAGATGGATAATACCTGGAGATTGAGGCTTCACCTGCCGTTTGTGATTATCACCAACAATTAGTGGTCGTTGGTTGGCTCCCAAGAAGAACACACATTCACGGCAATTGGCGATGCACACTCGTTTAGAAGCTGCAATCACATGAACTCTTTCACAGTGCTCAACTCTTAATGCTTACAAAAAGAAATCAGAAAACAAAAAACAGATTTGCGGCATTCATTAGTAACAGTAGCTTTAACCGAGCTTAATGTTTGCATTACAAAGGATCATACATTTGATTAACTAAACCAAGTTTCTTTCAAACCGCTAGTCATTACCTCGAACTATGTAAGACAAGAGAAAGCTTTCTCTCAACCTTAATGCTACTAAACATTCTTGCTACTATCTAAGGAAGATTCTTCATGTAATCACATTACCCTCTGTTCTTAGACCATCTTAAACCACGGACATTGCAACTCAATCGTTAATATAAAACCCTAATTCCTCGATCATCGCTATCAACTCCTAATAAAACCCTAATTCCTCTTTAAATTCAAATTCGTATTCAATTTTCTCTCTCACTCACTCTCTAAGTACAGAACAAGGAAAATCTGCGACGGACCAATCACTTCGTTCTCGCTATTCTCCGTCAATATACAAAGAAATAAAAAAGAGAGAGACCAATCACTTTGTTGTGAAACTCACATGTGATCTTAATTGAAAGAAGCATAGTAGATAGAGATGGAGAGGACTGATTCGCCATGTCGCCAAGCTTTCTTCTTTCAATGGTCTTTCATCAGTTCACAAAAGGGAGAGAAACAAAAAACAATTACGTTTAGCTTTTTTTCTTTCTTTATCTATCACAAAGTGACACCTGTTATTTAGAAGTGGTTCCACAAACTTCTAATTACAGAACCATATCTATCTAATTTGTGTCTTTTTGATTTAATTTTCAACACATAATTACTTAGATACAACATTTAGAATTCTCTTGGATCCTCCATTGGAGATGGCCTAAATATCCACACATAGAAAAGGAATAGTTTGGCTATCGATATCATCATTAATGCTACTATTGATATCCATCACATGAAATTTTTGTTGACTTATTGAGGTAATCTCGTTATCACTTATCAGTTTAGCCATTCGACCGGAAATTTAGTGCGACTCATAGATTAAACCACACCTAGTATATATAGAAGACTGAAATTTTGAACATTTCATGTTTAAAGATAGACAGATTAGCCCAGCATATTATATTTATCAAGACATTCGAAGTTTCATGGATCAAGAAGATACAATCTAATTTAGCTTAGCGTATTTAGTTATTAAGATTAGTTTAATATGCAAGATGTAAGTTTTTCTTAAACTGCATGATGTAAGTTGTGTTACATATATACACATATATCCCGTTGTTCTTTGTTAACTTCGTTTTTAGCGAAACCTAAGTTAATCAGATTTTCGTAGAATTAGAAACACACCTATATACGACATGCGTGTATATCTGATCTATTAAAACATAAGTAGTGGATATCTAATATATTAAAATATAAGTGCAACTAATAGTTAATCCTAACTTTTCTTAAATATTTACAAGAGAATGTCACTAATTTTTATTTTCATTTACCAACATTAAATAACCAGCATTAAAGATATAAATCAATTGAGATATTCAAACAAATCTGAGTCTCTTTAAAATAAGCACGGAACATTTCTTTTATATATCCATTAATTTTCATTGATTTATATTCCACATATCTATTTATAATTTTATACGGACATATATCATTTAAAATGTTAAATATATAAAAACGCCAAGAAAACAAACCACATTATTTGTTTGCTATTTTATTGTTATCAATCTATATCTCTAATTTTAACTACCAAATATGATAAAATATTGAAATTAAAGGTATAGTTTTTAATTACTTAAAGATGTTTATATTTTTTTTTCAAAGCGTGTAAATATTCACACTTAGTTAGTGTTTTGTTAAGTTTTCTTCATAACCTACACACTCCGACTAACAAATCAATATAGATTCCTATAGCTTCAAAGCATATTAGATTTATAGAACAGCCTAAATAAATTTGCGAAATAACTTTTGCTTTTCTCAAAAATGTCAAAACCTTTTAAAATCAGATGGTAAATTCAAGTAACCATTTGTGGAAATAGTTACTCTATCGTTTAAATGCTAAATCAACAAAATAAACTATAAAACAATTAACATTTCAAAACAATTAATAAAATTTCTGCAGATAAACTATAAAACAATATTAAACATCGAGAAAATATTGGTAAGAATTAAAAACAGTTACCAAAAATTATGTATGATACATTTTGAACAATGTAAAAATTAAGAGAAGCACATGTGCGGATGCACAAGTCAATATCTAGTGTATTATAAAATAGGAGCACTAAAGTGCCTAATGTAGGGTTATGGATTAATGCAAGTTTAGATGTTATTTTTTATCAATCTGGGATTTCTTGAGTTTATGAAAAGAACATTTTATTCTCCAAGTATTTGTAATCAAAAGTTTTAATATTTAAGTATGCTTTGCACAAAATATTTCTCAACTAACTACGCAAATTTGAGAATAAAATAGCCAGTTATTAACCAGTTAATAGAAAATTAATGATTTCGACTAATTTTTTAACGATTGAATATTCTAATCATAATTTTACGCAGTTATTGATTAGTTGATGAATAATATATACATAATATTTGAGTAGATAATTTACCGATTACAAACACTTGAGTAATTAAAGACTCATTTTCTGTTATGTTCTTTATATAAGATTTAAAGTCAATAACACCGGCCATTCTTAAAAAATCAGAATTTAAAATATTTTTAAGTTAGATAAAAACAATATACCAGATATATATTTTAGAAAGATATTGTTGAATTTTTACAATTATATATAAAACAATGCAAAAGAATTACACTTTTATCGTTTTATTGATGTACTTTAGGTTTATAAAATCACTCTAGAAGAATTTTAAAATAAATCTTAATTTAAAATATTTTCAGTTTAGACAGAACCATTTAATATCAAAAGGTTTTTTTTTATAAGAACATGAACTATTTTAAGATAATTACATTTGTATTGTATTACTAATGTACCATATGTGATTGTCTAAAATTGAGATAATACATATGATTTTCTAAAATAGAGATCAATGTACAACATATGATTGTCTGAACATTACAAAATCATTCAGAGATTATTTTATAAAAATGAAGTACATCAAGATTCAAGGCAAATATAATTATTTGTATTATATCACTATAAAAATTCAAAATCTCCTTCCGAGGATAAAAAATCTTGTATCTTGGTTATATCTAATTTGAATTTTTAACATGATTTTTTAAAAGGGGAATCAGTATTTTTAATTTCTCAAGTATTTGCAATCGGAATATATATGCACATATTTACTCATCAACTAATCATAAAATTCATATTAGAATAGTCAATATATACTAATCACAAAATATGCACATATTTATTCATCAACTAATCACAAAATTTAATACTTAAGTATTATATGCACATATACTTGGGGAATAAAATGCCATTTTCTCAAGAAAAGATACTAAGTTGTACTTTTACATAGTAGATTACGCAATTATAGAGCCGTAATTAGAAAAAGAGTATTTTGATATAGAAAACCAAAAGTTAGGTGTGGAAAGAGAAAAGACAAGCAAAGAAAGTGATCCGTGACATCGACGTTTGAGTAGTTGAGAAGGGAGATTTCATATGTGCAAACGCATTATAACATATTCCTTAGTTTTCACGAAAAATATAATAATCAAAATGCCAAACTATTTTCATTAATTCAAAACTATTATAGTTTTGACAAACCTGAAATGGTTACATATATCATCGAGTGATAGTAGTTAATAGGTCATTTATTTATAGTAGATTGAAACCAATATTAAAAAAAATGTATACAGTGCTTTCTCATGTGTAGAAATGTTACGATTTTCTATTATACTCTGTTTTGAATTATAATCTGAAATCTTTTGATAAAAATTATGGAAATGTTACGGTTTTTAGTGCATCATAATGAAATAAAACAGTCTAGTTTTTCTTTTGGCATTTGGTTTCATTCTGACTCTTGTATACATTCCAATTTAAGATTGTCTTTCTGAATAAAACAAAGCAAAATCCATTACAGGAAAACTATTACAGGACGATATATCCATTCTGTGAAAGTAGAATTTAATATGTTTTTTTCCTTCAAAATATCTCTATATATGATATATTCATTTTTTAAATCTATATGCTATAATTGCAACTATATATATGTAACCAAAGGTTTTTTGATATTATACCTTAAGGGAATCACTGATCCCAATACTCCCAAAACTAGACCAATTCATGATTGTGAGTCAGAATTATAAAAAAGAGCAAGCAATTAATATTAATAAACTCGTGAAAGAAAAGTGATAATAACTTGAGATCGCTTGACGAAGACATGTTGTAATTTAGTGTCACGACATCACATGTGAGTCACCTTGGCTCCAAACTAGGCGGATAGGGTTGATATAATAACTAAAGGGCAGAAGTCTTGTCTTAAGCTCCAACTAAACATTTTTAAATAAAAAAATTATCCATTCTTAGTCACTTCTTATATATGCTAGCAAATGTGGTCATATTCTAAAAAAAAAAATTATAAGCATTACTTCGTGTCAATGTGATTTGAGTTTCCGTTAGTAATGAATGAATGGTCTCTTCCTGCTATTCGTTTACCAACAAGAATACATTATGGAAAGGGTTCGGAGATTCAAACATAAGTAGATCGAAACCAATAGCATATTGGTTTGTAGATTCAAACCTACAAAATATAATCAAAGGAATGTATATATATGGTATCACGATTCAACAACCAGCTCGAGAATTTAAAGAGCGTAAACAAAACAAACAAGATAAAAGAATCTCTGAAATTTTGTCATTTCATCTAATGCAAACATGCGTGTGCGAAGGTTTTAAAGGTGTAGATGTGAGGTTCATAAGACTTTCAACAAATTAGCTACTATAAGCTAATTATTACAGGTTAAGTGTTTCTTGCATTGTATTTACTTTCCCTTAATCCCTTGGCATGGCACTATGGCAGCGACCGTGATGGACGTCTCTTCAGTTTGTTCTGTCAACGACTCGGCGTCTCTGTGATGCAATTAGAACCCACTCTTTGGTTCTCAAAGACAATAGTGGAGTAGAGATTAGCTTTGTGCTTATCAAACTTCCTCTCTGTTGACACCGCTGTTCAGAGTTGTTGCATCCCAGACTTCCAGTGCCACCGGTAGGCTTGCTTGAATTGCCATTGTAGTGGCTCTTTTAGTTTCTCTTTGTGCAGGTGAAGAGGAATCTTTAGGTTTTCGATGTGGCAGTGATTTGGACTCTTAAGAGTCTAACCTATTATGTTTTCTCGGCCAATATAGAAAATGTCTATTGAATATCGAGACTATTGATAGGGTCCGGTTTGTCGTATGATTGATTGGAAAACAAAAAAAAAAATGAGAATATGAAACTGGGTTTTTTTAACGGCCCACTACTACATGACCTATTAAGGCGAAATGATACTTGTCTAAAGTGTTTCAATTGAATGGCAAAGTGAAAATTATTACTTAGTCTAGGTACAAGTTTAGAATTCGTGGATAGACAGATTGAGATTTGTCGATAATGCTTATAGTATTACCTGAAGGCTTGTTTTAAGTTATTGAGTATTTTCAGTTTTTTGAATAAGTCTTCATGTTTCTTAGGAAAGTATCGAGTTGTTACCTAGCTTTTAGGAATTGTTCTTCTTCTATTATTTAAGTTCTTGTATCTTTCACTTTGATTCAATAAGATATCACGAGTATTATCCAGTATTCTCGATTCAAAAACAACAAGTGATATCACAGCCCGTGACTAATTTGTTGCGAGTTCAAGAGAGATCAGAAAAGTAAGAATGAGTGAAGAGAAATCATTGCTGATCATCCCAAAGCTTGATGGAGATTGCGAGCATTGGGCTATGCTTATGGAAAATCTCTTGCGGTCCAAGGAATTGTGGGAACTGATTGAGGTTGGAGTTACGCAGGCGGAGAGGAACGTGATACTGACGGGGCTCAAAGAACATAACTTGCAGATCAAAAACTCAAGCACCTAAAGGTGAAAACTATTTGCCTCCATCGATAAGATAGTACTGAAGACGATAGCAAAGAAAGATACCTCAAAGGACATCTGGGATTCCTTGAAGGCGAAGTATCAAGGAAATAAGCGCTCAAGTACAGAGGCTGAGAAGGAATTATGAGGTGCTGGAAATGAAGGAAGGTGATACAATCACTGAATACTTCTCAAGAGTCATGGTCGTAGCCAATGACATGAAGAATCTTGGAGAAGACATGCCGGATGATAAGATTGTCGAGAAGGTGCTGAGGACTTTGGTAGATAGGTTCACATATGTTGTGTGTGCCATAGAAGAATCAAAGGACATCGAGATGTTGTCTGTTGATGAGCTGTAGAGTTCCTTACTGGTGCATGAGCAAAATCTCTGCAAACCTGGGAGTGAAGAGCACGCCTTGAAGATGGAGGGTGGAAAAGGACGCCATGGTTCCTCTGGTTACAACCAAGGAAGAGGTGGCTATTCTTTCAACAGAGGTAGAGGAAGCTACAAAGGTGGTTGTGGAGGACAAGACAAAGATGGTCCTAGTTTTGACAAAAGTAACATCGAGTGTTACAAATGTCATAAGTTAGGACACTTTAAACATGAGTGTCCAACTTGGCAGAGAACATCCAAGCCAACTACGAAGAGTTAGAAGAAGATGTGTTGCTCAAGGCATCAATAGAAGAGGTGGAGAAGAGGTGTTGTTCCTGGACTAAAGAGTAATCTCTTAAGTGTAGGTAAGCTTCAACAAAAAGGCTTGAGAATCATTGTTGAAGATAATTAAAAAACAACAAGTGATATCAGAGCCCGTGGCTAATTTGTTGCGAGTTCAAGAGAGATCAGAAAAGTGAGAATGAGTGAAGAGAAATCATTGCTGATCATCCCAAAGCTTGATGGAGATTACGAGCATTGAGCTATGCTTATGGAAAATCTCTTGCGGTCCAAGGATTTGTGGGAACTGATTAAGGTTGGAGTTACGCAGGCGGAGAGGAACGTGATACTGACGGGGGCTCAGAGAACAGAACTTGCAGATCAAAAACTCAAGCACCTAAAGGTGAAAACTATTTGCCTCCATCGATAAGATAGTTTTGAAGACGATAGCAAAGAAAGATACCTCAAAGGACATCTGGGATTCTTTGAAGGCGAAGTATCAAGGAAATAAACGCTCAACTACAGAGGCTGAGAAGGAATTATGAGGTGGTGGAAATAAAGGAAGGTGATACAATCACTGAATACTTCTCAAGAGTCATGGTCGTAGCCAATGACATGAAGAATCTTGGAGAATACATGCCAGATGATAAGATTGTCGAGAAGGTGCTGAGGACTTTGGTAGATAGGTTCACATATGTTGTGTGTGCCATAGAAGAATCAAAGGACATCAAGATGTTGTCTGTTGATGAGCTGTAGAGATCCTTACTGGTGCATGAGCAGAATCTCTGCAAACCTGGGAGTGAAGAACACGCCTTGAAGATGGAGGGTGGAAGAGGACGCCATGGTTCCTCCGGTTACAACCAAGGAAGAGGTGGCTATTCTTTCAACAGAGGTAGAGGAAGCTACAGAGGTGGCTGTGGAGGACAAGACAAAGGTGGTCCTAGTTTTGACAAAAGTAACATCGAGTGTTACAAATGTCATAAGTTAGGACACTTTAAACATGAGTGTCCAACTTGGCAGAGAACATTCAAGCCAACTACGAAGAGTTAGAAGAAGATGTGTTGCTCATGGCATCAATAGAAGAGGTGGAGAAGAGGTGTTGTTCCTGGACTAAAGAATAATCTCTTAAGTGTAGGTCAGCTTCAACAAAAAGGCTTGAGAATCATTGTTGAAGATAATTAATACCAGTGAGATTTGACACAAACAACAAAGAAGGATGATAATGCACTAAAAAATGACTTCAAACAAAATGTTTGTAGTCATGGTAACTATGCTAGAAGCTAAGAAGAAGTTGAAGGTCAATCAGGTATGTGCAAGGAACCTCAGGTCTTGGTATTCAGCTCTGTTCTAAAACGCGGCGCCGAGGGCCGCATAATCGCCGGAAAGTCGCGGGGCGGGCCGGAGCCGCCGGGACTAGGCTGTAATCGGCCAAAAAATCGGATGTTTTGGAAAAACTTCGTTTTTTTTTCATTTAAACTCTACAAAATCGAACAATATTTCATAGATTTATCACTATCTAGCGCAGATCTAGCTAAAGAATCAAGAAATCACTGTAAAAACGATAAGAAAAAAGTAGCCGCCATTTTTAGGTTTAAGGTCGTTCATAAGTAAGGAAGGAGATGAAAAGGAAATCTCATTTTTACCCTTTATTAAAGCTGAGATTTAAAAAAAAAAATATAAACACACAATGGGGAATCGAACCCTACTCTCTAAACAAGGGTAATCATAAAGCGATGGCCACTGGACCACTTTAGGATCCTGATAATTCTTTTAATTATCTAGGATATATATCGATAAATTAAATAAAAGTTAAAATTTCCGCCCCGCATAATTTCCGATTAATCCCCGATTTTCTCGTTAGGCGCTAGGCCCAACCCGAGCACCCGACTAGCGCCTAGCGAGTTATCAAACATGGGTATTCAGTATCAGGGAAGTGTGCAGGAGAGTTGGTTGGCTATGTGGATAGCGAGTATGCGTGTGATGTAGATGATAGACGAAGTACGCCTGGATACACCTTTATGATTGGAGCAGGAGCGGTTGCTTGGAGCTCAAAGAAACAGCCCATCGTCACGCTCTCAACAACAGAGGCATATTACATAGCATCAACTAGTGGAGCATGTCAAGCAGTTTGGTTACGCAATGTGTTGGAAGAGATGGGTTTTAAGCAAGGAGGTACAGTTATGTTTTGTGATAATAGTTCCGCAATTAAGTTGTCCAAGAATTTTGTGTTTCACGGTAGAAGTAAGCACATTCATGTGTGATATACCATGATTTTGACCCGCTTTTAGCCATGGTATTAAGATGATTTATATGTTTTGGAGTCGATTAGGTATGTTTTCAGGTTCAGGAGCATTTTGGAGTAAAGTGATGATTTATGTGCCCTTATGGAGCTTAAAGGAGAGTTTTCCCGAGATGACTATGAAGATCAGACAACAAGGTCGATATTCAGAGATACATATCGATCGATACACATCTCGTGTAATCGATCGACGACGCTTCAATAGAAGATGACGAATCAAGATACTCAATCGATCGATGTACGCCTAGTACCATCGATCGATATGAAGCACGAAGATTAGTTGGACTTAGCCGACTTGAAGCCCAAGTTCTCTCAATATTACAAGATTGCCCCTGACGAGTTTTTAACCTAATTGAACTCATATTTATAGCTTTGCCTATGTGTTTTGGCAAAGTGTGCTTTTCATATTACCTAGTGCTTTTTCATATTGTGTTACTATTGTTTTGCACCATTCATTTATTAAAAGTATTCTTTTCATCTTGTTTTCTATTCATCAAAGGTTATAGAATTCTAGATCTAGAAGCAAGATACAAAGAGATTTGTTATCTAACTGAACCAAAAGTTCTCACTTCTAATCTTATGAGTTTCTATTATTACCTTGATGCTATGAATCACTTAGCCATGTCTGAGTAGATTCACTTGTTAGATTTAGGGTTCAAATAGTTATGAGGGATTAGCCCCAACTATGGAATGTTGAGTTGTGATATTCATTATCCTGATGAACCCTAATGCTTACTCTGGAGTAGCTAACTAGAGTATGATCATGGAATGA
>JABAYD010008727.1:0-17163 GCA_014822095.1 Diplotaxis tenuifolia
CTTATGAATATTCCTTATGCCCCATGTATAAATACATGAAGATATGAATAAGAAAGATAACATTCCACAACAGTCACAAAATATTTGTGCTATTTTATAAATAGACATTTTCATGACTAACCGTGACAAAATATATTTGTAACGACCTGAGTTTTGGTTTCAGGATTTATTAGCCGGCTAAGCCCGCATCAATTCCGCAGGCCCATTCTGTTTGTGAAAATCCTAATCAAATTTTGGAAGGCCTAATGTTTTGGTTATAAGAACCCACCATCACTCCACTAGCTCATTTTCTTGTGCAACTAAAGAAAAGAGAGTGAGAGAAAGAAATGGTGAAGAAGAGAGAATTGTGCTTACATGAAAAGGGTGAGCCACCAGAGCTCGTCGCCGGAGCACGTTCACGCCAAGCCGTCGTCCAGCTTGTCACCACCATCAACCGCAGCTCTAGGTAACCGGAATCCGCCATAGTTTGGAGCGTAGTTTTGTCCATTTAGTAAATCGTCCATAACTTCCTAACCGTTGAGAATCTCGTGCATGCAAGCCTATCATTGTGTTCCTCTCATCGAGACGAAGCAGTAGTCGCCGACCGTGTTGCAAATGGAGCCCAGACGAAGCCACACGCGACGCCTGAAGATCCGCAACGCGCGTTCCACGCGCCTCCGCCGGACCGCCGCCGCCAGACCGTCACATCGCCGCCGCCGGACCGCCGCATCGCCGCCGCTGAACATCCGTCTTCGCCGGTAAGCCTCCATCGTCGCCGCCGGTAACCTTCGCTGGTGATTCGCCGTTGACTCGATCAACTCGGCCGAGTCAACTTAGCGAGTCAACTCGGTTGACTCGGTAAACCGGTTGGTTGACTGGTTTAACCCGGTTTAATTCGATTTTGTTACGGTTAAGGAAAATTGGTTGGTTCAATTCGATTTCAATTTGGTCAAGGGTTGACCGACTTGTGTCAGAGTTGATCGGGTTGACTTTTAACCAGCGGATCAACTTTTCCGTAGACACCCGTTTTTAACCGTCGAAGGCCGTTCTGACTAAGAATTTCGATCTGATTCCAGATTTGAAGTCTATTTGAGCAGTTTGAGTTCTTAAACACCACTTTTCCTTATTGCTAAGGTGAGGGTCTACTTCCGAACGTTTCGTACATGGTTTAGAACTTTGAATAAGTATATTTTAATTTTAAGTCTATTTTAGGGTCTGATTGGTGTCTACGTGTTTAGGTTTAGATTTCTTCGCATAAACCGGACTTAGGGTGTCAGATGGTTCAACACTGATTGCTTTGCTTAATGTAAACTCTTAGTTAGAATTGTTTGGCCGGATACATATACACACTTCTGTATGCCGGATTGTTTGTGAGGCTACGACCAGTGAGTCGACCGGCTGAGCCGTAGTCTCGTGAGGTCGATGAAGCGTCTGAGGGCGGTGACGCCGAGCACACTCTCGGAGATGTTATTTGTGGTCTGTTAGTGGGCAGCGAGTGCGCACCTCGCTAGGACCATTGTTTGATGTTTGGGTACTTAAGGTACCGTGTTTGACATGCATTATAATTAATTTATATTTATTCAGAGTGCTATGTCCGGGTTCACGGATTACGGGGTAGCATCTCATACCTCACTGAGCGATTCTCCTGTCGCTCACCTCTTACTTTTTCCCCTTTCATGTGAGACAGATAAGTTATGACATTTGGACGGACTTGGTGCTAATAGGCTTTTCATTCGGATTTTTATTTGGGCTTGGGTCAGTTTTAGTTGGGCCTATAGGCCTTTATGTTATGAGATGTTATTGGTGGCACAACGTCCTTAGTGAAAAAGAGATGGATATCACATTATTGTATGTTGAGACATTAGTGATTACACGCTCTACTTTAGATAGGAGGTAACGGGTGTCACGATATTCTTGCGAAGTAACCACGAACATTTGATAAAAAAAAAAGTAACCATGATTTTATATACGTATTATTTCTCGATTATTTTATCACGAAATAAGCGTGGCATAGTTGTGGCTTTTTGTAGCCACATTTTCTTTCGTGCCATTTTTGTGAACTCTTATGGTTTTCATTAAGTAGTCTTTTGGTTGGTTTTTCGTAACTGTTTACAAATGTTATAAATTTTTGTGACTATTTCGTTTTTTTTTGTTAATCTATTTATATATTAAAACCAAGTGATTACATAGTTTTGATTATTACATCTAGTTTTTTTGGCTAATTCATCAACCAACATCGAACTACTTCTAGGTACATAAGTAAAGGTAAAACCATTTGCTTTTGAAGCATCTACAATGTCCTGTATCATAGAGATACTCTCTGTGTTATGGACCTTTGCGATGGTTGCTGCAGTAGTATACCGAGCCAACTCATCCATAAGTGATTTACAATCACTTTTAACTGAACATTTGTGAAGGCAAGTGCTCGCATTTGTCGTACCGCCATGCGTAGTGCTTCCGTTTCTGCTTCTCTCGGAGTATTTGTCGGCCTTATAGATGAGGAGCCTTGCAATAATTGATTGCCTTGTATATTGTGTAAGGACCAACCAACTCCTGCAATCTCCTTATCATTCTTCCAAGAGGCATCAACGTAACAATAATATTGGGTACATGGTGATACGGTCTCTTGATCTTCCCAAGTTTGTTTTATTCTTGTCATCTTCTCACCTTCTTGCTGATTGAAGTTAGAATTCGCATCTTCCCATTGTTCAAAGTCTCTCATCGCATCATAGATCACTTTAACAATGTGATCCCCCTTTCGCTGAAATACTAGGTTGTTTCTCATCTTCCACAATCTCCATCCTATATAAAAGCAAAGGAGCTCTCTTTTATCTTTTTTAACCAAGGAAATAAGCTTACTTACATTTTGATGAGATTGCAGCTGCACTTCTTCTTCGTTGCCAAATCTTGTAGGAGCCAATGCCCATATTTCCTTTGCCACCATGCAGTGAAAAAGCATATGATCTTGAGTTTCAGGATGCTCTCCACAAATTTGATAAGCATGATCTATTTTTATGTTTCTTTTTCTCAAGTTCTCAGCCACTGGTAGTCCATTGTGAAGTATTCTCCACCAGAAAGTTTTGATCTTTGGCGGTAGGGACAGTGACCATATACTGGAACAACACTTTTTCAAGTCAACCGTTAGTCCCACGTTCTCCTGCTGGTCTGATCTTTGGATAGTGTATAGCTGATTGTATAGATGGTAACCAGACTTAACACTATATTCGCCTGTACTCGTGTAGTTCCAGATTGGAATATCCTGCCTCATAGTTGAACTTAACCTTATGTTCAGAATATATCTTGCATCTTCCTGCCTCATTATGCTATTAACCAACTGCACATTCCATTCTCTGGCTCCTTGAAACATCAAGTCTTTAACTTTAATATGCGGCAAATAACTTTGACCATCTCCTCGAGCTGGAATGGCTGGTTGTGAGTGGATCCATCTATCTTCCCATACTCTTATTTTCTTTCCATCTCCCACTATCCATTTGATTCCTTCTTGGAGGATTACTCTTGATTGCAGTATGCTCCGCCATGCATAACTTGACGTTTTATAAATAGGAGCCTGCAAAAATTCAGTATGCCTAAAATATTTAGCTTTCAACACTCTCGTCAACAATGAGGATGGGTTCCTTAGGATTCTCCAGCCTTGCTTGGCTAGCAGTGCTAAATTAAATATTTCTAAGTCTCTGATCCCTAGACCTCCCTCCTGTTTTGATGCAGTAATCTTCTTCCAACTAACCAAAGGTATTTTTTACCTATCTTTCTGCCCTGACCACCAAAAGTTTCTCATAGCAGCCGTAATTTTTTATATTAACCTTTTTGGAAGAAGAAAACAGGTCATTGTGTAAGTTGGTAAAGCCGTTATTACTGCTTTCAGTAAGACTTCCCTTCCTGCCGGAGTTAAGAACCTATTATAGCAACTATCAAGTTTGTTTATAATTCTTTGCTTAATGTACTCAAAAGCATCTTTTCTCTTACGACCTATTTTCTCAGGGAGCCCCAAGTATTTCCCAAAACCTCTTATCCTTGTTATGCCTGTCTTTTTAATGAGTTCATCTTGAATATTTTGAGAAACACCTTTGGCGAAAGTTATAGCAGATTTGCTAAAGTTAACAGCTTGTCCTGAGGCTCTTTGGTACTCACTGAGCGTGTCCATCAAGGTCTGACATTCTTCCTCTGTTGCTCTACAAAATACTAAAGAGTCATCAGCAAACAATAAGTGGGAGATTGATGGACCTCCTCGTGATGCTTTGTATCCATGAAGAAGGTGCAATCTAATGTTGTTCTTGATTAACGCAGATAATCCCTCAGTACATATAATGTAAAGATAAGGTGAGATAGGGTCACCTTGTCTTATTCCTCTAGTAGGTGTGATGGACTTAGAGGGCTCTCCGTTCACCAGAACTGAATACGTAACTGTTGACATGCATATGTGGATCCATTTGCACCAGGTTTCACAAAAGCCCATCTGCTTCATTACTGCAATAACAAAACCCCATTCAAATTTATCAAATGCTTTTGAGATGTCAAGCTTAAGGGCCATATATTTTGTTTTCAGTTTTTTTTGTATGCAGGGAATGCATCAGTTCATGTGCTATAAGCACATTATCAGTGATCAATCTACCCGGGATAAAAGCCGATTGATTCTCTGTAATAACGCTGTTTAACCAGGGTTTTAACCTCTCCGCCAAGATCTTTGATATTATTTTATATGCCACATTAGACAGACTAATTGGCCTGCAATCTTTCACAGTATTAGGAGAATCAATCTTTGGTGTAAGGCATATATGAGTGTGGTTTATCCTTGGATCTGATTGACTTTGAGCAAAAAAATATTTAACATGAGAGATCACACCTTGTTTAATGGTTGCCCAGTGATGTCTGAAGAAACCTGCATTCATTCCATCCGGCCCTCGTGATTTGTCAGGGTTAATAGCATAAGCAACATCTTCTATCTCTTTGTCTGTAACTTCTTGTGTTAACTTATCGTTGATCTCAGCTGTAATGGTGGCTGGAATTCCATTTAGCAGGTTTTGACTGATACTGATTCCTTCACTTCTATAGAGGTCCTGAAAATATTTCTGAATTTGAGAATGAACATCCTTAAACTCTGTATATATTTTACCTTCTTCATCAGATATGTGGATGATCCTGTTGTTACTTCTTCTTTGCTTGGTTTTTGAGTGAAAGAACCTGGTATTGCGATCCCCTGCTTGAAGCCACTGGATTCTGCTCTTTGTTCTCCAGTATTCCTCTTCTAGACGATACTGCAAGCTTAGTTCAGCCTTCAACATGTTAATGTAAGCATAATCAATAATTAAGGACTGATAAGCTTGTTCAATCTCTTTTTTTTAGCTGGTTAATTTTCTTTTCCGTGTTTCTTGGATTTTGGCTTCTCCATCTAGATAGAGCTTTTCTACAATTTATTAACACTGTGTAAAAAAGCTGTGGAGGCAAACTAACACATTCACTTTGCCACACTTCCTGAATTATCTTCTTAACCCGAGGTTCAAATCTCCATCTATTATCGTATCTGAATTGCTTTTTCCTATTGCATTTTATACTCTCAGTGTCTACTAGCAACGGCTTGTGATCTGAACCTATCCAAGGAAGCAACTTAACATGGGCAGAAGGATATAAATCTAGCCATTCACAATTCGCCATAGCCCTATCTATCCTCGTCATAATGTTGTATTTTGATCTATTCCCATTCCAAGTGTAAAAACCTCCTATCGACTTCAAATCATGGACACCTGTTACTGAAACCCTTGTTCTAAAGAGAGAGAAAGATGCTTCTGACCTCTGTATGCCACCTTCTTTTTCATTGTTATTCTTGATGTCGTTGAAATCTCCAAGCATCAGTCTCGGTCTATTCTGGTATAACCCTACAGCTGCATTACAAATTAATCTTTCCCACAACTCATGTCTATTATTCATAACAGGATGCCCATATATATAACTCAAACAGAAAACATTACTACCATCTTCTATATACATATCTGTGTTATTAAGAGACGGGTTACCCAATAAGTTAACCTTAACCCCATTATTCCACATGATGACTAACCCGCCACTCCTACCTTTAGCAGACACAACAGAAGAATGCTCATACCCAAGATCTTTAACCACTTTCTGCACATAGCTATCAACATTCTTAGTTTCAATGAGAATTATTATTTCAGGTTTGTATACTTTCCTGATATCTTGTAGATACGGGATTGTCAAAGGACTCCTCAAACCTTGGCAATTCCAGTGGAGGATCTTCATGCGCCTTTTTATTTGTGTAGATTCTTCTCTATTTTCTTCAGCTATTGGGTTTTGCCCAAGCCTCCTTCTTATTTCGTCTTGCTGAGTCTATTCCTTCCAAACTATGTCCACGATATAACAGAGATTGAGAGTTATTTGATGAGTATGAGAATAAAACAAGATTGATTCCAATTGAATCGAAGATTTTTGATCGAAATTTGGATTGAAAAATTTTTCCCCTTGGGAAGTTTCTGGTCGCCTCGCGAAAGAGAGATTGGTGATTATTTCGTAATTATAACCTTTTTATTAATGTACAGTTTAAAATAGGACCAATTCAATTTATCATAATCTAATAAAATATTTCTATAAGAAAGAACACTTTTATATAATTATCATATGTTCATAGATTAATAATTAGTATATATAAATGTTCAAATCTCCTAAATAGCCTCTTTTAGTTTTTTCCTCCGACAAAATTAAAATTTTAAAAGAAATAATAATTCAAAATTCTTTTTCATAAATATTTTCAGTTAGTATTGTATCATAAGCTCTACTAGTCGATGACTAAATATATTCATAAACATATATTTCATTAAGGATCTTTACTTTAAGGATGTGACTATCTAAAAATATAAATGATAATAATTATTACTTAAGATTATTTACTTTACTAAAGATCATCTTAATTAATATTTGTTCCAGTATACCCTAATAATTGGTAGTTTGATATAAAACTCCAAAACAGAAAATCTCAGAATAAATAGTAAAGTCAATTAGTGGATATACCTTCTAATTATAGATAAAATAATAAATTTAACAAATAGAATATAAAGAGAAGTAGATTTAATTTTCTCCGGAGCTTATATATATATTTAGGAACAGAGAAGGGGTTTGAGCACTGCAAACTTTAGGGGGGAAATAGAAAGGAGGACAGAACGAAACAAACCAAGAAGATGGTTTCATTTGGCAGATGTTTCTTCCTAATTATGATTTTATGCCTCGCTCTTCTTATGTCTCCAAGTAAGCCAAAAATCATTTTGTATTTATTTTTGGTTTTATTTGTATGTTAGTAGAATTTCATATATATATAAGGTTTCCTTTCTTTTTTAGATATTTGGGATACATACTGTAAAATTACCTAAAGGGATTAGAGATCCACATGTTAAACGTAGTAAAATGGTGTGTCTATGTTTTCAAACATTAATAATGTCCATGAATTCGCGGATGCAAATCGTTTTTAAAATAATGTAATAGAATATATGCTATGTTTTTGAAACGTTATTATATATATTTTTATTTTATTTTTAAATTGAAAATATGAATTAATAGGCACTAATTTTCTTTTATTTATATTATCTATATAATATGTAAAGGAGAGTTTTTAAATCTGTCTTTTCTTAATAAAAGTATTTTTAAATTCATAATATAATTTATAAAAAAATAATATTATATATGATTCTGTATATTATTATTTACACAATATATAATTAATAACAATTAAAAACCTCTAAATGTATTTTATTTTTTATTATATATATAATATGGAAGATTTTTAAATCTTTTTTTGAAAAAAAATTGTTTTTAAATACACAAAATAATTTAAAACACAAATCAGAGAATTGATGACACAATTACATATGTGTGATAGATATTATTACTAAGTATTTTGGTTATTGATGTAAGTTGGTTATTGGGCTTAGTTTTTTTAACTGAATTAAAGAAATAAAAAAAAATATCATTAACTAATCAAATTAAAATAATTAATTAGAGAGGTTTCTTATAAGTAACACATCAACTTGCAATTAATATATAGGAGGGTGTTTAAGTGCATAAAATAATTTATGTCACAAATTATATTAATATGATTCTGTATATTATTATATTGAATAACTAATAAAAATTAATAACCACTAAATTTATTTTATTTTATTATTATATAGATAATAAAAAAGGAAAAAAATCTATTTTCTTAGATAATTACTTTTAAATGCATAATATAATTTATGATATAAATCCGAGCATGGATGACACAATTTCTTTAAATACATATTTTTGATAGTCATTATTGCTAAGTATAACTTATTCATTTATTGATGTAAGTTGGTTCTTGGTTAATTTTTTAACTGAATTAAATAAATCAACATATATCAACTAATCCAATTAAAACAATGAATTAGAGAAGTCTTCCCTTCCATAAATGACATATCAATAGAAGGAGGATTGAATGATTTAAAAAAAAAAATCAATTGCTTTTGTGAAAGATTCTTTTTACAAGAGTTTTTATCCAATTTTTGTAAGTTCAAAAAAATAATTATATTTAATAAAAAAACTTAACAAGAGAGACGAAAATGGATATTTTATCTATCTGCATTATGTATAAATTGGTCTTTCAATGAAAATAGCATTATCTAGTAAACTTTTTGATGACATCATTATTATTTTTTTTTTGTTAAAAAATGATTATTAATTTCTTTCATTTGGTAAAAAAAGACAAAGTATACATTTGCATGGATCTTTGCCCGAAAGTATTTATTCAAAGAACTTAATGTCTAATCACAGTCGTATATATATATCGACTAATGAAATGGCTTGTAATATTAAATGTCATAAAAATAAGAAAAAGTTTAATAAATGCAAAACTATAATTTTTCTAAAATTAATAACATTTTGTAAATAATTAAATAAGGAAATGAATTCCCTTATGTTTAATTTCAAAATATAATGGCTTCGTCACGCATGAAAAAGAAGAAAAGGGTATACCTTCTATTTAATATATATGATTAAGCCTCCATTTAAACGTTTAGTTATAGTTAAACATATAATACTTTTCGCAAGCCAAAAAAAAACACATATAATAAGACAGTCACAATTCACTGATCACTTTTGATTTTGAATAATTCACTTCAGAGCCTGCGGAAGCAAAAATAGGTATAGAAACAATAGGTCCTTGCTCGAAGATTCCCAACTGCAATCAGAAATGTAAGGAATTAAAGAAAACTACTCTGGGTGGAATATGTTATAGGAGAAGTCATCAAAATATTTTAAATAAAAAGTGCCAAAATTTATAATATACGATGCAAATTATCTATTGGAATTTTTTTTTGATAAAAGTATAGTAACCCGCCTTTGCAAGCACAACCTTTCAGTTAAGATAAACTAGCATTTAATTCGTGTTTAGCACAATTTTATTTCATTTTATTTAAAATTTTAAATTTATATAAAATTTTATTTAAAATTTATCCAATATAGAATTTACATTTAGATAAATTTGTAGTATGTATTTCATTTACTTGTTTATGTATTTTGGTTTTTGGTCTAGACATCAAAATTGTCTATGCTAGTTCTAATTTAAAGTATTTATGATAAACTGACTTTTAGTTATGCTCTTATTTTTCAATATTTTATACTGTGTGATAAAAACACAATTTTTTTTAAAAAAATTGTAAGATAATATATAAATTCTACAAATTTATCCATCTTATATGCAGCTTCTATCCATCTTATATGCAGCCAGTCTCTTTAAACAAAATTAATCTAAATTTGAAATTATGCAGAAAGTATAGTTTTTTTTCTTAACATGCCATGGTTTAATATTTTTTAAATGGTCATTTAAGAAAATAATATATATATATATATATATATAAACCATTGATAGTAAAAATCTATTCTTATTGAACAAACTATTTTTGGGGATTTGCCAAAAAATGAATCAAAACTCAAACTTGAATATAAATCTTTTTTTTGGACAACTTTTGAAATAAAAATCTATACACAAAATCAAATATAAAAGTAACCTAAAAGTGTAGTAAACTACAATTATAATTTATGACAAACCAAAAAAACATATAAACACTTTTATGATATAACCCTCGACAAATTTTCTTAACACTAGAATTTTTTTTTAAAAAGACTAGATTTTTTGGCCGCGCTACGCGTGGCTAGTGTCTTACACAAAATTTACAATCATATTGTTAATAAATATAATATATTGTATAATTAAATTTATAATTAAAAATAGAAGAAATATAATGTTAAATTAAACAGAAAAAGATAACGATTGAAAAATCATTGTAGTTAATGCAAATAAGAATTTCAAAAGTAATACTAATAATGATTTTTTTTTTAAAACAAAAATAAATTTTCTAACTTTTTAACATAATCTTCATTTTATTTTTTGTTCAAATAAATTACATAATAATTACTGTAATATTTTAATTTGTAGGTTTATATTTTTTTTATCTTCCAAATGTTGGTAGAAAATAATCACTATCAAAATCTGAAAATTTGTATATAAAATGAATTGAATTTTATTTAAATTTAAAATGATATTATTTAAATTTAAGATTGTATAAATTTTGTTGTTATGAATAATGTTTATTTATTCTATTTATTTATAAACTGGATGATATTAATTTATCCTTGTCATCAATATTTTGAATTCCAAACCAAACATTGACTTGACATTGCAGTTAGGTAATGGTCACATTGATCCAATTAGATTGTAAATTTAATTTAATTTTAAGTTAAGCATCTATATATATGTATAACTATAAAATTATTTTTATAAAACTCTTTTATCATTGTTTGAAGTTACAATGATATGAAAATAAAATGAAAATTTCGAAAATTATATAAAATATAATAAAAATAATTTATTTAAATAAATATTAAAAACAATATAGGTTTTTATGAAACTTTTTAAAAAAAAAATTATTTTTAACTTGAATTTGAAAAAAAATCAGGGTTTAATATTAAACTGGACTATCGGGTTTAGCGAGTGAGCGGTTCTTAAACCGAATTTGTTGGTTTTTAGCACAACTCTAAATTGTTAGAAGAAATAGAATCATGATCCAAACAAAGCATTATTTAAATAAATCATGTTCTGGTGTTTAAAACATTTCTTGTCACAAAACATCATTTTTAGTAACAAACAACAAAATCATTTTAGTAGACATATTTTTATTATGAATTTATGTCAAACCATATACATATTTAACTAAATTGTTATTTATTGTTTAACCATTTTTAGAAAAAGATAATTTCCATCTTATTTTTTTTTGTTTTTCAAGTTTCCAAAACTATGCAATATGAACCAAATTGTATTCATAGAATAGATCAAAATAAAACTTTATAACAAAGACACAGAAATTTGTGTGACCGCTATAATTATACATTTAAGAAAAGATAGTTATTTGAACTCGAGAAAATGAATTTTTTTTTTGTTTAAAAGGAAATGATAATCTACTATATAAATTTTCACATGTTGAGCTTTTTGACTCAACTTGCATAATAGTTTATATTTTGTTAGTAACTTATGTATTTAAATAACTGGTTGAAATAGTAATAAAAAAATATTTGTGAATATCCTTTATATCCTATAATATTTGGTTTCTTTAGATATAATACCCAATCATTATAAATATAAACTAATCATTTTCATAACTTCTGGAAATCTCTTTAATTTTTCAAAACTTAGCTATGGGTTGTATAACCAAAATCTCCAGTCTAACCAATATAAAATATAAAATTTAAAATACCCTAAGTTTTGAAATCAAGTCTCAAATATATATATATAACGTAAAAATAATATGCTTTTTGGGTCAAAATATAGTTGTTATTAAATTTGATTCTTTGTTATTCAGACTCTATATTTATTTTGGGTCCTTAAAAGGTGGTTTAGTATGTTTCTCGACATAGAAGAAGATTTTAAATACTAAGTAGCTCCTACTTTGAGAGTAAAAGCGCTAATCAGTTGTGTACTTCAGTTAATATGCCAACTGAAACCTGCGAGAATATGCTTTCAACAACAAAAGACAATGATGCAGACAATCATTAAATTAGAATCAACTCTTGCACATCAAATGCTGATAATTCCCGAATGTTTTAATTGTTTAAAACCAACAAAACACAAAATATGGCTCAGAATTTGTTAAATTTGTAATCATTGATCATACTCAATATTTAAGAAACCGCAAATGCTAAATAACAGTGAGAGTGATAAGGACTAGTGTAGATGATCCAGTCTTTTGGGGTCTTCTTAGATCTGCGGTCTTCCTCTTACAGGAGAGTCCTGATCTGGTACACTCACCAGAACAGCTCGGCCACCAACGTTCACATCAGCGGTGGAAACGACAGTGTCCAGGCGAGGGGTTCACAGCAGGCGTGGTTTTATTCGGTGCTCCAGCACCAGGTATTCATATAAGTTTTAGTTAAACTAAAAAATCAGCATTTACATTAAATGTATATTTTTATACATAATACAATCAATTTTGAATTATTAAATTAGTAGAAAAAATAAATTATTTTGTATCATTCATTACCTTGTGTTTAACAAATTTCAAAAAATTCAACTCACATTTTTGTTTGTTTGTGAAACTCCTTTTACAAAAAAAACAATTGTTTGTTATAACCGAAAATCATATAAATAATGATAAGTTAGATAAGTAAAAGTGAGCTAAACCTTGTATTAATAAATTGTATCTTATTAATATGGGTTTTGTATAAAACAAATGTAAAATTTACGGCCGGTTTAAATTTTGTTATAATTTTATAATTATCGAGTTGTAATAGGAAAATGAACTGTTTCATAATAGAAAGAAAATTGATCCAAATGTAAACAGAAAATTATTCTCTAAACCAATTCATGAAAATGCATCATAAAAATATAATAGACAAAACCAGACAAAAAACAATCTTTTTAAAGCCTCTGACATTCATCTTGACTGAATCCTTAATGGTTGTAAGTAAATCTTAGCATAGTATTAAACCGATCTGTTAACACGAGAACTCAACCATTTGGATTCCACGTCAAGCCACAGCGATTTGGTATGTGTTTATGCACATATAGATTCAATATAAGCATATTTTGGTATGTGAGCTACATGAATACAGATAATAAGGTAAAGGGCTCGACCAGTTTACCATCTTTTTCTAGATACCAACACCTCACACGTTGATCAAGTCCTGTTGGGATTATCCACTTCATATCCATCCACACCCCTTCATCATATCAAAATCAATATTCGCTAGGGATAAGGTTTTTTCTCTTTAAAAGTTTTACAGAGGTGTAGTACCTTTTATCGCAGAGCTATGTGCTGATGCAACACCTCCACGGTCTGTGAGCCTGGTACTGTAACTTGGGGTCTGCTATCCATAGTTTCAGATTTGTTGGCTGGACTACTACTGCTACAGATTTTGAAGCTAATCACATTGAACATCAAACCATTTCTGTGATTTGGAGAGCTGCTCGAGCAGGAAACATGAAGACAGTTGACGCCAGATTGATGAACATTCTTAACGGCATGTGAAAAATCTATCTCGCTTGTATCAGGAAGAGAATCTGAAATTTCGTTTCTGTCATCGTTTTCTTGAGGAACACCATTTGTAAGTTCCAAAGACGTGGCTGGATCTTCTTCTGCAGGTTCACTAACCGAGTTATTGCTACTGTCTTGTGTTCTCTTCGCACCTAAGTCCTAACAGTTTCCATTTCCTACCACCTTGGCTTCCTCTTTCAGTCCCTGGTCGTTTCTGACAATCAATGAACTTCTCAATATGGAGGCTCGACACTTGCTTTACAAAAGCTTCTACACATGTAGTTACATCCCAGAAGGTTATGCTTCCATCTGTGGCTCCACTGATCAGAAGATATACATCACAAAAAGTTCTCATTAGATTCATGACACACAAAACCTATATAAACTCCAGTAATTGTAAAATGACAAAAGTTTGAAACATGTCCAGCAGAAAGACAAAGAAATTACCTCAGACTTTCCAAATGTGACCCATTGGATCAACAAAGCTAGAAGCACGTTTTTTCCGTTAGAATTCCAGGCCACCAAATTGAAAGACCTACAAAAAAGATGACAATAAAAATACCAGATACGTCCTAAACATTAAAGAAAAAAGAAGGTAAACCTAACTGGCTCAAGGACGGTGAAAATTCAGAGACGAAAAAGTCCAAAACTTTGAATTCAAGAACATACAAAATAGGTAGCTCAACTAATTTAGAAACCACTTTCAAATCTCCATTTATCAACCACCATAGCTGATAAACAAAATGTAGCTGTAAATTGGCTGATGCTTCAGTGGTTTATACAGCAAAATAAGTTGTTTCATGAGACACTATCCAATAAAGAAAGGAATGTATAATGATTCTTACATTTTGTTCTGCTTCAGAATCCTCTTCACACGGACTTCGACAGCTTCTAGAGAAGTACCAGGTCTTGTTTTTGTATTCTCAAAGCTAAATCAACTTTCTTAATCATATCTTCCACCTTTTTTATTTATTGGAGAAACATAAAAAGTAATGATGTTTCAGTGAGTTTTGTTTTGGATCAATCCAATAGCTCTTAAATTTTTTTGAGATTTTCCTGTGAAAAACCATCTACGAATCCAGTCAAAGCCTATTGAAATCTCAAAATTCTATAATGATCTATGGTTATTATCAACTAAATATCTCAATAAAACTGAAAGCAAATGATATTGGAGAGGAAAACCCCTATCAGAGCGATCCATAGACGAAGGAGTAGCTTTGGCCGCCCAAACGGAAATATTTTTTCGGGAGGATTTAACAGCTTTCATAGCCATGGCTTGATGTTCTTCTATGGAGGTTGTAGATTTTTTTTGGACGAAAGATTCCACGAAAAGATTTATATAGGAATATAAACAAAGGGAGGTGGAAGGATAACAAAGGGAATTGAATGAGTGAGTGAATGGTGATTATTACACAGAAACGACAAAATTATAGAGATTTGGAATGATAATGGAGAAGTGGAGAGATCGGAGACAATTGATTTGCGTGTATCGAGCATTTTTTTGGAGAAGAGATGAGCTGTATGACGTGGCAATCTAGAAGCCCCCTATTGGTCAAATATTTAATCCGACGTGGACACTCTAAAAGGGCTTTATTAGCGCCTTTTAATAGAGTTAGATTTCTTGAAAATCCACTCATCTTGAGAAGTTCAACCATCTCGAAAAGTTTACTAATATATTTAATCATAAAATTAATTTATAAAATTATATTGACAAAACAAACAATTATAAACTACTTAGCATAAGCAACATTATTTCTTCAAAGCTTGCAAATTTTGCTACCCACTCACTCTTGTCCACAAAACTTCTTTCCATAATACTAAAACAAACTCCAACTATGGCTCTAATCAACTTTTGAAACAGCTGCAAAGTCAAATGTACATGAACCACTAAAGCTTCAAATGGGTATGCATATCAAAAAATGCACAAGTAGATCAAACCAATAATGCAAATCAAGTACGGATCAAATACAAATCAGCAAAGGGTGTTCAATTTGGTAAAATCAAACTAACTAAAATTGAACCGAATAAAAATAAAAAATGGTTTGTCTTTGGTAATATAGAATAAATCATATATATGTAATTTTTAAAACGACCATAGTATATGGATATTTCAGTATATAAATCGATCCAACTGGATAAACCAAAGAAGCTGAATAATTAAAATATATTAGTATACTTGTATGAGAATTGCTAATACAATTAATAATTTATTTTCCTAATATGATATTCATAAGTAAAAATTTATTTTAATAAGGATTCTTTGTTTTAAGTTTACAAAATTATTTTGTTTATCTTATATTCATCCAATTAAATAAAACATAATTTTTATTCATAAATATTTATGCTAAAATATAGTCATTGAATAATTTATCATATTACTATTTTTTTTATTTTTATTTTAATAGTTAAAAATAACAGAAAATAATATAGTTAAAAGTTAGAGTAAGAATTATATGTTTATGTGTTAATAAATTTGATTACTAATCATATAATCTAATTTTTTATAAAATATAAATATTATTTAGCATGCCTAAACAAAACTGTACAAAAAATGTAAATTTACTAAATTATAATATTTGTTTAAAGGGTATAACAATAGAAATAATTAGAATGAAATATCTAAACTGAAAATACAAGTTTTGAAGTACAGATAAACATTTTAAATTACCAGATAACATATATGAATTCGATGAAGTACGTTATATAAAATAATATAAAAGAGAAATTTATAAACAAGTATTAGTTATGTAAATTATATTAGTTATTATCAAGAATAAAAATAAAATGAAATATTTATATATATGTTTTTCTATCACTGTAGATATTTATATGATTTTCAGTGAAGTTAAAACAAAATTAGATGATACAACATATATGCCTATTTATTGCAATGAAATATGGATATGTGTGGGAACCGAAATTTGCACCGTCAAAATATCGTATAAATAAGGAAACTAGGAAAACCCTAATTTTCCTGAGGTCCCGGATATCTGAGAAACCACACGCCAAGCAATCATAATACGAAATAAAGACAATAAAAGTAATAAGAAATCAAAAAATAAAAAGAGAGCAAATAGAATCTTATTCCCGAGTTCGCGTTTGAGCGTAACAAAAAGGTAAGGTGCCCGGGCTACGAGATCTGTCGGCAAGATTCCTAGTTCTAAAACTCGAAGGCGGCTAAACCTAATTGAGTCGCAGCTCGAATAACAAAAAACGGAAAAATGCCTATATTGCTCTAAGTGCTAATTTGCTGTGTCGAATGCTCCCCCTATGCCTCTCGTCTTGAACTCCTTATATACTCCCCTCTAGGTCGGTTTGCGCCTTCCTCTTTTGCCCTTAAGCCGTCATAGTCGAAAAATGGGGATATTCCATTTTTCCGATCTTTCATGATTATCTACGGAAACTTTCTATTTATCCGTGGAACTTTACATTTATCCGTCCAAGCATGGACCGTTCTTTGATTCTTGACGTTTATCACGGTTTCTGCGATAAAATATACTTTCCGGGTTTTTTTCGTAAACCAAACCCGGTCACTATTTAATCGAGAACCAAGGAACGGGTAAACCGTGGTCTTCAGAAGGTTGCAATAAGGATGGCCGAGATTGCATAGTCGTATGTC